>CAUYPO010029396.1:0-15212 GCA_963574435.1 Cheirogaleus major | reverse complement strand
ATGGCTGAGTAATACTCCATGGTGTGTGTGTGTGTGTGTGTGTGTCACATTTTCTTTATCCACTCATGACTTGATGGGCACTTGGGTTGATTCACATATTTGCAATTGTGAATTGTGTTGTGATAAACATTTGAGTGCAGGTATCTTTTTGATAAAATGATTTCTTTTCCTTTGGGTACATACCCAGGAGTGGGATTGCTGGATTGAATGGTAAGTCTACATTTATTTCTCTGAAGAATTGCCATATTGTTTTCCATAAAGGTTGTATTAATTTGCAGACCCACCAACAGTGTATAAACGTTCCTTTCTTGCTGCATCCACACCAGCATCCATTGTTTTTTGACTTTTTAATAATGGCCATTCTGACAAGGGTAAAGTGGTTTTAATTTGCATTTCACTGATGATTAGTGATGTTGAGCATTTCTTCATATGTTTTTTGGACATTTGCCTATCTTCTTTTGAAAAACTTCTGTTCCTGTCTTTTGCCCATTTTTTAATGGGGTTGTTTTTCTTTTCTTGCTGATTTGTTTGATTTTCTTATAGATTCTGGATATTAGCCCTTTATCAGATGTAAAGTTTGTGAATATTTTCTCATATTCTGTAGGTTGTCTATTTACCCTGTTGTCTATTTCCTTTGTTGTGCAGATGATTTTTAATTTAATTAAGTCCTATTTATTTATTTTTGTTGTTGCCACATTTATCTTTGGGGTTTTAGTCATAAATTCTTTGCCTAGGCCGATGTCTAGAAGTTTTTCCTGAGTCTTCTTTTAGAATTTTTATGGTTCCATGCCTTACATTTAATCAACATTGTTAAAATGTTCATACTGTCCAAAGTGATTTACAGATTCATTCCAATCCTCATCAAAATACTGATGTCGTATTTCATAGATCTAGAAAAAAGAATTCTATGCTTCATTTGGAACCAAAAAAGAGCCCAAATAGCCAAAGCAATTTTAAGCAAAAAGAACAAATCTGGAGATATCATATTATCTGACTTCAAATTATACTATAAGGCTATAGTAACCAAAACACCATGGTACTATTATAAAAGTAGAGATGTAAACCAATGGAACAGAATAGAGAACCCATGCATAAAACTACCTACCTGCAACCAATTGATCTTTGACAAAGCAGGCAACAACATACACTGGGGAAAGGAATCCCTATTCAGTAAATGGTGCTGGGAAAACTGAGTAGCCGTGAGCAGAATGAAACAGGACCCCTATCTCTTGCCATATACAAAAATTAATTCAAGATGGATAAAAGACAAATTTAAGGCATAAAAATCATTAATAATTTTTTATTGCTTTCATGTTAAAATGGTAATACATTGGATATATTGGGTTAAATCAAATATATCATTAAAATTAATTCCACCCATTTCTTTTTACTTTTTAAAATGTGGCTACTGGAAAATTTAAAATTATTTAAAATTATACAATGTGGCTCATATTGTATTTCCATTAGATGGTGCTAGTCTGGTTAGTCTGGGGCTGAGGTCAAACACAGGGTCTTGGAGGAGAGTAGTGGTTATGCCGGAAGCACATACAAGGGAACAAATATGCAAGGGTGTAAACTACATCAGAGTGTTCAGGTGAGGCAATGTAGCATAGAGCATGGTAGCTAATCTCCTGGCCTCTGAAGATAAACACACTAGGGTTAAATCTAGACTCTGCCACTTACTTGGGTAAGTAACTTAACATCTCTGAACTTCAGTTTCCCCATCTGTAAAATGGGGTTGTCTTGGTTCCTAACTCAGAGGGTTTTTGTAAGCATTAGTTAAGACAATGAATATAAAAAGCTTAATATTATTCCTGGCTCTTAATAAGTACTCAGTAAATGCTAACTGTTCTTAAGTAGAAGACATTTATTACTAGATGGTATTAGGCACTGGTTGTAGAATCCTCATTTCTGAAGGTCTTTAACGTGTGGAGGGATTGTCTTCTATCTGGAATGGCTTGTGTGTCCTCCTGCCCTGAAGTACTGGTGCTTACAATACCTCTTCAATGCTTCTTCAGCTGCAAACCCACAGGTGGCTGTGCCCACCCCGCCCCCAGCACCTCCTACCACGGTACCGAAGGTCTTCGAGGTGAAGAACTGGATTACATGGTAGATTGTTCCTAGGCAGAGACCTGCCTGCTTACAAAACTTGACAGTTTATCTGGCATCCACAGTGGGTGGACCCTGACAAAGACAGAAAATAGTGTGCTCTCTAAATGAGGAAAACAGAGTCTCTTCGTTTGCAAGTACTCCAGGTGAGCACAGTCAGGGTTGGGTGGAAAACTGGGAGGAAATGAGGATCTTGGGTTTCAGATCACTGACTGGCCACTCAAGGAGAGTGTTAGCCCATCTGTCCATCTGATAGCACAAAATATCTAGATTAGATTCTTCCAAAGAGAAGGCACTTCTCTCACTAAGTTTCCATGGAGACAGGAATGTGAGAAAAGGACTGTAAGTGAGGTGGAGAGTCCGGGAAAAATAAAACAAACAGAAAAAGATGGTACCTGGCTCCCTTTGGAAAGACTCTGAATGTCACATCATAGTAGCACATCTCCAGCTGCAAACTCTCTGAGTTCCTAGAATGCTGACACCCTGACAAAACCTGTAACAGTTTATTAGCCACTCACAAAAAAAAGCCGTGAATACCGTTCAAAACAATGACAGGAATCAAGCAGAGATCATGCAAGGTGTTTGCACCCAAGATTAGGTGTCTCACGTCATCTGCTCTGGGTAGTATTGACCCTTGAGAAAAGAAGTCAAGTGTAGAGATGAGTACTTGCCTGGGGAATGGATTAAACAGTCTTTGGTCTCTCTCTGAATGGTGTATTTATCATCATCACCATCATCATCGTCATCGTTGCCATCATCATTATCAAAACAGGTACTTTTGATTCAGTGCTTCCTACATGCCAGAAACTTTGCTAAGTGCTTTTCATAGTCGATCTCAATTAATTCTCTTGACAGGTCTATGAGGTAACTACTACGAGGAGGCCATTTTTGCAGATGAGGAAATTGAAGTATAGAGACATTAAGTAATTTTCTCAAAGTTAACACCCTTGTCGTTGTGCTTGCTGGAATTTTCATGCTCCATAAACAGAGACACAGGATGAGAGGCCATATAACAGATCACAAAAGGAATCCCTAGGTTAGAAGTTCTTAGCCTTATATCAAGCCTAAGTCCCTTTTTATAAGAAATATTTCATAATGTGACATTTATTATCCTAAATGAAATTCAGATTATATGATCCACCTAAACACACACTATTTTGATATAAAGGGACATGAAACAGATACAGTTCACAATGAAGTAATATATATTTCAATAAGTAGATATTCAAGGCCCTGATGCAGTGGCTCTCACCTGCAATCCTGGCACTTTGAGATGCTGAGGTGAGAGGATGGCTTTAGGCCAGGAGTTCTTCGAGACTAGCCTGGGCAACATAGCAAGATCTCTTCTTTACAAAATATGAAAAAATTAACCAGGTGTAGTGGCGCGTGCTTATAGTCCCAGCTACTCAGGCAAAAGGATCGTTTGGGCTTAGGAGTTTGAGGTTGCAATGAGCTATGATAATACCACTGCACTCTAGTCCAGGTAACAGAGCAAGACCCTATCTCTAAATAAATAAATAAATACGTACACATTCAAGCATAATGAGATCATCAGATGGTTGCACCTGTACACAGAATCACCAACTGAATCTACAAATGCTGACTACTGGAATCCCATAAGTGGTACTAATATCAGTGATGTGACTATGTAAAGGTACATAACTCTTAGTAAGATTTTAAACAGAATAAAGTACAATTTCACCTTGAATTACATTGATTACATTTTGGGAAAATTCAATGTAACATTAATTAAAACCATGCCAAAACTAATTTGTGTCTATATGTAAGGTGGAGTTAAGTTCCAGATCACGTAAGTTTTTCTAGTAGATCAATGCCCAGTAGGACATTCCAAAGGTGGGACAATTTTTCATTATAAGGGAACTGTCCCAGGCATGGAAGGCATCATAAACAACATCTAACCTGTATCCCTGCCAAGAAAATGCCAGTAACACCCCTGCCTCGATGATTGGGATACCAGGATCCTTTGCAAATTTCCAAAACACCTTAGGACCCACGTTCTCAGCCAGCCTTGTCTGCACGTTAAAATGACCTGAGGAACTTTATTTCACATGCAGGTACCAACTGCAGAGACTCCGATGTAATTGGTCAGGGCCACGGCCTCATCAACAGGGTTTTAAAAGCTGCTCAGTGAGTCTATTTAGTAGTCAAGGTTGAGAACCATGCCTTAGAGGTGACTCTGCCCCTTTGAGCACAGCTGCCCCGAATTGAATCAGGTCACCAGACCATCAGCTTGTGTTGTGATTTGGATATTTGGCCCTGTGCCTTCATTGGAAGCTCCCTGAACCCCTCCCCAGAAGCAGATACTTGTGCCACGCTTCTTGCACCGCCTGCAGAACCATGAGTCAGACTTCTTTTCTTTATAAACTACCCAGCCTCAGGTATTTCCCTTATAGCAGCGCAAAACAGACTAATACAGCCTGGTATGGGCTTGCTTTTTTCTGCTTCATGAAACTATTTTCTGTTCAGATGGAGTCCAAGTCCTTCTTAACCTAAGGAACAACATCTCTACTTATAAGGTAGGGTAGGGAGTATAAAAAGTCAAAAATTTACTTTCAAGAAGTCCCATGAGTAAAGGATAGTGTGCTTCCAAATGTAGAACAAACAGAAGAGCAGAATTAAACTAAATGAAAAACAAATCAACAAGTGACTGATTATTGAAGAAATAAACTTGGACTATAGTGTGGCTAAGCCCCCTTCTAAAGCCCCTAGGCATCCTTCCTTAGGCTAGACTTGGGCCTTTAACCTTGCAGGAAAAATAAACTTGCAATCACTCTTCCTGATCTGGAGGGGAATTTTGCTGAATCCTTACATCAAGAATGACAGATACATTTTATCTCCATCAACATCTTTAAATGGACCATTGTGGCTGCCTGGAGAGGGATTCACAGCCCAGGTGAAGCCAATCGAGGAGTGCTACGGTAGGTTGGTTAGCGATACCTGTCATGGGCACAGAATCGGGGAAGGAAGGGAAGTGCCCCCATTCTTCCCTTAGACTCTAAGATTTTCATGGGGGAGGAGGCACATTTGTCAAGAATAACAAGTAAGCTGCCTCGGCCTGGCCAACTTTTGGAACCTGATTGGATTTCTTCATCATCATCAACATCACAACCCTCATCATCATCTCATCATCATCCAGTGATAGTTTCCATTTACTGAGGCCCAGTTTTGTCCCCTGGGCTTTACATGTATTACTTCATTAATCCTTACAACAACTCTATAAAGTAGACATCTTCATCGGAGTCTGGGATCCTACAGCTCATAGAAGAAACCAGTATTCAAATCTAGTTCTGCCTGACTCTAAAGTCCCATAGTACATATGGAATGAAATGTGCTCTCAGACTACCCTCCAAAGCACTAACATTCTTTACCCTGCACCCACATCTCCAGGATTCCTACTCACGTGGTACGAGACCCACCAAACACCAACAGATAGGCTTCTTACACACATTCTTGTTTCTCAGCATTTCCTGGTATTAGATCCCATCCATGAGTTTAAATTGAAAAATTTTTAAATGTGATAGGGATATTCTAGTTTATAAAATTTTCCATGCTTTGTGTTATTCTTTACTATAAATCTTTCTAAAATGTTCATTTTCTTTCTCTAGTCCAATATAATAGAGGGAATGCAATTCATTGCCATAATCCAACACCTAGGAGAATGCTGGCACATACTAAAAAATAAATATTTAGAATGAATTAATCAATGTAATTGATATTTTAAAAAGAGAAGTTTTTAATTTTGATGAGGTCCAATTGGTCAATTTTTCCCTTTATGGTCTATTCTTTTTGTGTTGAATCTAAGAAATGTTGGCCTAACCCAAGGTGAAAGAGATTTTCACCTACACTTTCTTCTAGAGGTTTTACTAGAGTATTCGTTCTTACATTTACTAATAGCTCTATAATTCATTTAATTGACATTGTTTTTGATTATTAAGATTCTTACAGATGCAAGTGTTTGTTTTATAAGCATGTCTTTATCTGCTGTGCACAAAGCAGTTTAAGAGTATAGACATGATGTTTTCTATCTTAAAACAGTCTAAAAGTTGTTTTTCCAGACAAAATCTCTCATGGCTTCATCATCTTTATCATGTGACTCTTTATCCTCCCCTCCAAAATCTCAAGAAACAGAAGATTCTGGTCTAGCTGATGGTGCTATCTGACATTTTTCTGTTTCAGAATAACCTTTTCCAAAACAGGAGGTATTGCTCAATACTTTCTACCCTCCATCCACTTGACCAGATAACATCCCTGAGCACCACTCTCCAGAGTAATCCCTATATTGTCTGCAAAGTAATCTTCAACCCCCACCTCAAGGAACAGACCACTGATAGGAAGATGAAGCCTGTGTAATTACAGGAGCTGTAATTACAAAGGCCCAAACCTACCATTCTAGTTAAACTCTAGCTATTCCAACCTCATGCTGTGAACATCGCCCTCCCCCTCAACAAGACCTCACTGTATAGGGACCTTTTTGGGGAGTTGGGGGTGGAGTATGCAATGAGAAAGCTCTTATATCCCATGAATTCATATTAGCCCCTGAGAAGACTTGCTTTCATAGCTGGAATGCTAATCCAAGTTTCTGTCTGCTCATAATTCCAATTTTGAATTTATACAATATTTTTTATCCTTCTGACCTGGGAAAGGCTTAGCAAAAGATATGGATTTTGTTAGATCTTCATTAGCCATATGGAAGAACGTTTTGCCTCTCACTGTTGGGCTTGTGTCCTTGACTATTTCTTTCCAATACTCTTGCACAAAATCATTCTTCAGGCAGGAAAACCCTCCTCCTGCCCCTTCACATCCTAACCACCCATTGCCAGGACCCAACTCGGATATTTTTCTATGAATCCAGCTGCTCAGGCATTCTCAGTGATCTCCCTTTTCCCTGTCTCACAAAAGAGCACTAATATACTCAAAGGACCAGGAGCTAGGACAGATGCTCGAGTACACAGAAGAGTAAGACACAGCCCATACCCGTAAGAGAGCTTCCAGCCTAGTGAAGGGGTCAGACACCAATAGCTTATTATAATCAAGCTCTGTGATGAGAGATGGGCATCAAGCTCAATGAGAACACAAAGGCTAGGCACCCCAGTGAGGCCAGGCTAAGCCAGAGTGTAGTATGGGGTCAGGGAATATTTTACGAGAGAAGCAATAGCTTTAGTAGCATATCGAGATTAACTTGGGATAGAGTATTGATGGGGTGGTCCCAGGTAAACCTGTCAAAAGCACGGAGGCAGAAGAGAGGATGGGAAATCCTGGGAACTGCAGGTAGCTCAGTGGACCATGACTGGCCCACTCTCAGCTGGTTAATAATTAGGTGTTTCTTCTAACTGATGTTTCTTCATTTTGTTTGGAGGAGAAGCTGGGTGTTACAATGGTAGATAAGGAGAGCTCTCTGATGGAAACATGCAGTTGTTCTTCTCAGTTTTCCCAACAAGTCGACTCCTTGGCCCGACACAATCAAAGAAAAACCTATAACTATGTGGAACTACTTATTCTCCTTGGAAAGCAATTTAGAAATTTTCGCTATTACTTAAGCAGGCCCCTGGGGGACATTGTTTCCCACCCTTAGCAGTTTACTACCTGTAAGGGTAGTACCTGTAAGGGATACCTGTAAGGGATCTCACGTAAGTTCCTCTCCCTGTAAGTTCCTCTTCCTTGGCTCCCCAATGGGCCCACCCTTAAGCCAGCTCTGAGAGTGGCTGAAACATGGGAATGTAAGACAAGAGTGGCAAGAAATGTGGCTGAGTAGAGTATGGGTGAGAAGTCAGATGGTAAAGATCATCGAATGCCAAATTAAGGAGTTTGGGCTTGTTCCTGGGGGCAGAGGAGTCCAAAAGAAGATTAAGCTATTGACATATTGCAGACATGTTCGAACACATAGAAAGTTGTCAAAAATATTTTGGTGGGTAGGTTTGAATGGGCTACCAAGTGAGGCTGTATAGATCTTTAGAAAGATATCTTGTGCCTAGCATAAAATCAGATCTTTTGAAAGCTGGGGGAGTAGAGTCTGTGTTTTTATCTAGGGTCTGAGATCCTCTCCAATTCCTTCACCCTATTCTAAGTGGCTGTTTTTCTCCATTTTCCTTTGTCTCCCACTAGGAGGCAGCATCATTCCCTTTGCCTTCTAGGACAGGAAGGCTTTAAATAAACAATACATAATACACAAACATCTGTATATTCCCCCAGTGTGAATAACACCTTAAGCTTTGACCTTGATTGAGTAAGGAAATGTTGTTCAGAGTCTTGGCTCATTGGCCTAAAGCTCAACACAGAGGATTCTGGAATATACAACTCTCTGACTTTCAAGTATCCTTGAAGGAGCTGCCCATATACCAACAACCAAAAGCTGCTTTCTGTGGGCCATTTTTATGTAGATGGATAATGCAAGCAGCAATTTACAAATGCAAAGATTTCAGAACACTGTGGTTGGGAAAGAGTGTTGCACTGTCTTTTCCCAATGAATTTTATGCAACCTTGGGTCCCTAGGGAGTTTTCACAGAAAGTTAGTTCAGGGTGTGCTGGCTGTTGTGTCGCAGTTTGCTGTTTATCTCATGGGGGTTTCGATGTAGGAGCACTTGTGTTTATGCTAGTGGCTTACAACTTCTTAGAGAACTGGAAACATAACGCCCAGCAGACAGCCGAAGTATGTTCCCAGGCATGTTTTTCTCAAGGCCTGGGGTTTCCATGTCACCTCTGCCAATGGTGACAGGAAAACTCAGGAGAAGCTATTTAATTTGATCATCTCTGTCAATATACTTATCGTACATTGTCTGGGCATGCCAGGCTGTCCTGGGAGAGATTTGTCAATCAGTTCAGCAGAACTTCCCAAAAGTTGTTACATCAGAGGAGTTCAGGCTATTTCTGAGTCACAAGAGGGGACAGCCAAGGCTAAGGACATGGTCAGCCTCACTCAGACATACAGCGTCTTGTCAAAATAAAGCCTTTGGCTGGCCTCCTACTTAAGCCTTTTTAAGAATGATTTGCTTTGACAGGTAACTGGTGCCAAGCCCAAGATTAGAAGCTACTACGTGTATGGAGGGGGAGGGGAGAGACCATGCAATGTTTTAAAAGGAGGAAATTCAGCTTTTCCTCCTTTGAGCTTTGCTGAAGTCCCTCCAGGGTTTTCAAAGGGAAAGCCAGCACCATTCCTTCAATAAACATGTGCTGAGCCCGGATTCTCAATGGGGCTGAGGACTGTTAAGGACTAGGAGAGCAGCTTTGGCGCCACACCTGCCGCAGAGGGGCTTGCACTCCAGCGAAGGAGCACAGGCAAAGCCAAGTCCTTCAGTTTTTCATGTGACGCATTCATGAGAATAAATAATAAACAGAAAGGAAATGTTACTTTTAAAGAGGTAAAAAAACGTGAAAGCAAAACAAAGACACCAACCTTGATTTCTAAGAGCTTCTATACAGTGGAAGAGTTACACATGTGTATAATAAAATAAGTTATTATAATGTGGATAATTGCCACTCTTATAATATAGGTGTTTTGTAAATTACTATGAGAATGCAGAAGAAAGAGTTATGGAGAGAAGCTTAACCGTTTTCCTGCAAAGATTTTGCAATACTAATGGTAGAGGAAGCCAGGAGGAATCAGCTTCCAGGAGGACAGTGACCTTAGCTTCAGACAAATCGTATTCATTTATCAGCAAATACTTATTGAACAACTATCATGTGTTGTTAGGTTATTGGGATACATCAGTGAATAAAAGGGAAGGATGAGGGTAGAGAAAAAAAACAAAAAATGAATAAAAGGGAAGAAGATTCCTGCTCTTATATTCTAGGAAGAACAAAAAACAAAAAACTGAAAAACCAAAAATCAGGCAATGACCAATGAAAGTTCTTCTTCTATAGTCATAAGTAGAAATCAGTTTTTTTATTGATGGGGATACTAAAAGCCATAGGACATCACATCTCTTGATGCTGAAGTCCTCCTAAATAATAGTATCAAGTAGTACGTTAGGATAATGACCCACCCCAGTATAGATACTGAAGACCACTATGACCATTTCAAACTGTAAATGTGATGTTTCTGCATGCAGTTGGGACAAGGGGCACACGATGCCCCTTCAGGGCTGGTACCAGCTGGCTCCAGCACACACCGGTCATGGCCCCATAGAATAAGGCAACATTACTGGTGGAAGCGACGTTGGGAGTATCCTGGTCAAATGTTTCTTTTCTATGATGTGTTGCAATCACTTCTGTGAGAGGCCTCACCAGTAAATTGCTACAAATACTGTATTTCCTTAAATCACCTCATTGATTAAACACAAACTGATTCTTTTGGGAGAAAAAAACAGTAAATATGCACAAAAATTATTTTATTTATGGCTAGAGAAAAATACATTTTCACATTCAGTGCTTAAAATTCCCGTCTTTTACTTTTAGCCATGAGCAGCTACTCAGAGCATTGCGAGGAGGAGCTACTATTTTGGGGAGCTTTACTGCTTTTGCACATTTAACACTGACTTTTAACATGATGCATATTTAAAAATAGCTGGGTTTTGTCTGCATTTTTTATTTGATTAAACCTATTTTGTTTCCTCCTTAATTAAATTGTGTGTTGAGGATGGTTAAAAAGTTCTTCTTGAAAATCAGCTAGGAAATGCTGTCAGACCCATGTTTGGAGTCTGAGACACAATTCTTCATGATACATGAGTCAGTTATACCAAGTTCTCCCACTTAGACTTTCGCTGCTTCTAACGTCATTGTGTCTCAACAACAAAACAAAGTTCTCCTTAGGTTCTAAAGGACATTTGGTTGTTACTTTACCAAAAAAATGTGGAGGGGCATCACTCCTCTCCTGACAAATTGTGATTCACCTGTCCCCGCTGTATTTGCCTGCTCTTTTGTATACAGGGAACTTTTCATTTTGATGCTGAAACGTGGGGTAATATTTTGATGATATTTTAAACAATATTTAGAGAACCACATTAAGTAAAAATTAACCACACTTGGTGCTGCCAATGAAAATAATTTAATCAGATGTCAACGAAACGACAGAGAACCCAGCTAAGTGTGCACAGGCATGGGCAATTCGAACCACCTTTCGGCATGGCCTGGAAACTGGCAGGTTTTTTTTGGTCATCAGTTGTAGGGTTGATTTTGGAAATGTGAAAAAAGTGTGAAGATATGAAGACATAATGAAACAACCACAGATACATGAAATCCTGACTCTTAGAAACAAGGCAATATTTACTAGATAGGGTATCGATATTTATAAGACATGTAATGTTGCTGACTTTTAAGATAGAGGAAGAAGGCCATAGCCAAGGAATGTGAGCAGTCCCTAGAAGCTGGAAAACGCAAGGAAACAGATTCTAACCTGGAGCCTCCAGAAGGAATGCAGCCTTGGCGACACCTTCATTTGAGTCCAGTGATATCTGTGTTGGACTTTTAACCCATGGAACTGCAAGAGAAAACATATTTTGTTTTAAACCACTAAGTTTGTGGCGTTTGTTACAGCAGCAATAAGAAACTAATACAGGCTGGGCATGGGGGCTCACGCCTGTAATCCCAGCACTCTGGGAGGCTGAGGCAGGAGGATTGCTTGAGCTCAGGAGTTTAAGACTAGCCTGAGAAAGTACAAGATCCTGTCTCTACAAAATAGAAAAAAAAAAAAATATTAGCCAGGCATGGTAGCAGGCACCTGTAGTCCCAGCTACTCAGGTTGGAGGCTGAGGCAAGAGGATCACTTGCTTGAGCCCAGGAGTTTGAGGTTTCAGTGAGCTATGATAATGCATCTGCACTTTATCCAGGGCAACAGAGCGAGACTCTGTCTCCAAAAACAAAGAAAAGAAAAAGAAACTGAAACACACATCTCATCTATGTTTCCCAACCTCCCTACAGTGTAGGTGGGGCCATGAGACTTCATGGAATATGGGCGGGTGTGATGTGTACCCCATCAGGGCCCAACTTCTGAACTGTCTTGTGTAACCTCTTATAATCTCTCTCTCTGCTGTTGGTTGGATAGCCAAGTGCACAAACTTAGTGGAGGATTTCGAGGAGGCTCTAGGGAATGGCAGAACCGCTGGATTCAAGCAACCTGGATCCTAGTCACCATTTAGAGGTCTTTCCATATCAGCTTATATAGAGAGAGCCGCCTCATTTTTTAGCAACCACAAGATGCTCTATTTTATGGAAGCACATTTGTATTTAACAAATTCCTATAGATAGATTGTTTATAGTCATTTGCTACTGTAAACAAGAGTGCAACTACCTCTATCTGTCTATATCTACCTATTTTTTTTTTTGTATACTTACAAGAACATTCTGGTAAGTGGCACTTAAGGGGTACTTGTATTTTTAAGGTTTTGCGCCAGCTGCTCCTTCTGCCTGGACTGTTCTTTCCTAAGATCTTCACAAGGCTGGCTGCCGCTTGTCACTCAGGCTTCAACTTAAAAAGTACTTGATATCACATCACACTATTTTATTTTTAACATAGAACTCATCACTACCCACTATTTTACCTTCTGATTTATCAATTTATTGTTCCTTTTCCCCACTAGAATGTAAGCTCCTTGAGAGAGCTCAGATGGAAAAACGAATGAATGATAAATGAATGAATGAATGAGTGTTATACGTATAAATTAAAAACAAAGTGGCAAAATGTTAATTGCAGTTACTCCTGCTTATGGGTGAGTTTTATTTTATTCTGTATGCTTATCTAAATCTTTCAAATGTCTCGTCTTAAAAATGTATGCTTTCGTGATCAGAAAAAAAATTCTGAAAAATTTACAAAATTTTAAAAAGCGTGACTAAATCCACACAATGGCTAGGAGAACATAGAGAAGAATATTAAGACCCAAACTTAAGTATAGTTAAGGAGAAAAGGAATTATGCAGAATATCGTTTACAGGATATGACTGGGTTTTGGGATGGAGATGGTCTCATTTGGCTATTTAGTGTTTTCTATTATTAGTGTTTGGTTATTTAGTGTTAGTGTTTTAGAATTTATTTAGATCAAGTGTATATATTAATTCATAGCCAATGTTTTGCTGTTTAAATTGCAATGATCATACATAATTTTTAAAAATCCATCTTGTATCCAATGAAGCCAGCTCCTCCTCCAAGGAGACATGCCACAGCCAGGGCCCAGTGACCCACCAGTGACAATTGCTTCCCACTGGAACTAGACAAACAGTCTGTGATCTCACAGATTTCATAGACACATTCCAGGCACAGAGGCAGCTGCTGCAAATCCGGATGGGAAAGCCGGCAAGGCAGCTGGCTCCATAAAGATCAGTTGGGAAGCTAAGATTTGAACCCTAGGCCTGATAACCCCCCAGAGTCAGCTTTAGGGATGAAATACAAATTCCGTGGGAAATCCAAGGAGCACAGATTTAACTGGGATAAACTGATAGTATGGGTAGTTAAAGAAGAGGATCAAATGAGGTCAATAGCTGGGCTGAACTATCTGCTGATTAATTGCTAAGCCTTGCCTGATGTCATGGGCCCTGCTGTAGTTAAGTCTCTGGAGCATTTTCAGATCTGAATATTTCCAACTATTAAAAAAAAAATCCATGGGGTGGTGTTATGGACTGAACATTTATGTCCTCCCAAAACTCATGTGTTGATGCTCTAACCTCCAATGTGACCGATTTGGAGATGGGCCTTTACAAAAGTAATTAAGGTTAAATGAGGTCATAAGGGTAGGGCTCTGAACTGATAGGATTAGTGTCCTTAGAAGAAGAGGAAGAGAAACCAAAGGGTGCTCTCATCCCGCGTGTCTGTCTCTCTCCCTCTGCTCATGTGCACCGAGGAAAAGCCCTGGCTGCATGATCGAGAAGGAGCCAGCTACAAGCCAGGAAGGGGCTGTCATCAGAACCCAGCCTTGCTGGGACCCCGGTCTCAGAACTGTATGAAAACAAATTTCTGTTGTGTAAGCCATCCAGTCTGTGGTACTCTGTTTCGACAGCTCAAACAGATTAAGACACATAGGGACAGAGAGATGTCTGTTGGGATTGTTGCAGTCCCCACAGCATAGAATTAAAAAAAAAAAAAGCACCCTTGTCCAGATGTGAAGACATCGCAGCCGGGTCATGCTTCTTCAACACAGGCCAAATCATGTCACTCCTGTGTTTAAAAACCTCCCCAGGTTCCCTGGGTGACACAGGACAAAGTGGAACCTCACTGTATGGCTAACCCAGCCCTGCCTGGCTGCCAGAGCCTACACTGAGGTGTCTGCTGCAGTCTCCGTCGTCCTGCCCTGGCTGTGGAATGTCACCTCGGAGGAGAAGCCGGCCTTGCAGCACCCAATAAAAGAGTCGGGTCAGAGTATGAGGCCACCACACAGCATTTCCAACAGAAGCGCCCTTTAAGGTGGCTTCGGCTCCCTGCCCCAGAAATTGGCCGCAGCCAGTGACAAGGACCTCGTCTTCTCCTTGGTCTCACACTGTCTCACATGGGTCTTCTCACTTTGCTCATGACATTCCCTCTCACTGAAAAGACATTTCTTCCGCTGCTCCTTTCAAAGCCAGCTGCTGTGTCTGTGAAGCCCAGCTGGACGCTCACCCCTATCCATGGCTGTGCCGTTGTTCCTAAGACCCACGTGCACTTGCGTTCACTTGGCTGTAGCGAACAGTGTTGGAGTTCTGGCCGGATTCTCTTGCATTGCTCATGCCATGTCTGTGTACCTCTCCTCACGCGGATGTAGGCTTCTGCTTCCAACTGCCCTTGCCATTCTCTTGAAAGGACTGCCCTAGGGCCACCCAGAGCAGACAGCTGCAAATGCAATGTCCCTGGGTGTCCTCAGCCAATGTCTGGTACAGGAGTATGAAAGTCCAGCTCCCCTGCCTCCCATCAGGACAAACTCTGAGATGCCACCTGTACCCCAGAGCTCCCCTGTGGGATGAGGCCGCAGCTGTTCCCTGTGGGACTTTGCTTGGCTTCCTCCCCTTCCCTGGCCTTCTTCCCCCGTTCCCTTACTGGGTTCCCCCGGGGGCCCTTCCTTAATTAATCCCTTGCATGTGAATGTTGGTCTCAGGGTTTATTACTGGCGACCTAAGACACCATTTCTGAAATTGGGGTGCATCTTATTACCAATGGCATATTCAATTTGGTAAGTAAGGTAATAGCAT
>CAUYPO010029394.1:0-21413 GCA_963574435.1 Cheirogaleus major | reverse complement strand
GTGGAAACAACCCAGGTGCCCATCAATACATGAGTGGATCAACAAAATGTGGTATATGTATACCATGGAGTACTATTCGGCTTTAAAAAACAATGGTGATATAGCACCACTTGTATATTCGTGGATACAGCTGGAACCCATTCTACTAAGTGAAGTATCTCAAGAATGGAAAAACAAGCACCACATGTACTCACCGGCAAATTGGTATTAACGGATCAACACCTAAGTGGACATATAGGAATAACATTTGTCGGGTGGGAGGGGGGAGGAAGGGATGGGTATATACAAACATAATGAGTGAGATGTGCAACGTATGGGGGATGGTTATGCTTGAGGCTCTGCCTCGAGGGGGCAGGGGGGCATGGGCAATATACATAACCGTAATATTTGTACCCCTATAATATGCTGGAAAAAAAAATAAAGGCAAGGAGGGCCGGTGTGGCCGGGCACGTGGGCAATGAGTTGAGACCCTCTGGCTAAGGCTGAGGGACCAGATCAAGGAGGGATTTGCAGACCGAGGGAAGGAATTTACATCTTATCCTAAAAGCAGTGGGGAGCCGTTGCAGTGTTAGGCAGGAGGATGATTTAATTGAACTTATGTTTAAAAATCATCACTCTGGGTCCCCTGTGGAGGAGGAGGAGCTGTGGGGGACAACGGTGGGATCAGGGACACAGTAGCAGGTGTTCAGCAGACTGGTTAGCAGATACTGATGTTTTGTAGCTGGAGACGTGGAAAAGTAACATCAGGGCGGGGTTGGGGGGGAGGAGGGGCAGGAGGTACTAAGCAAAGAAGCTAGAGGAACCAAAGCCACCTCAGATGTTTGAGTAGGGCAGTTTGTTGTCTGACGGTGCCTATTCCTGGGATGGAAGAGACCAGAGAGGAGCTTTTTAGGGAGTAAGGTCAAGAGTTTATTTGAGCCATGAAAATTTGAGAGCTTATCAGGTACACAAATGCAGATGTCAAGATGGCAGTCAGATATGGAAGTCTGGGCTTTGGGGAGGGGTGAGCCCGGAGTGAACATTTGGCAGATGGATGGGATGTAAAGCCACAGAACTGGTCGATGTCACCTTGGGGACATGTGAAGATGAAAAAGAGAAGGGGGCTCAGAAATCCTCAACAGAGACCGAGAGGGTAGGAAGGGAGGGCCCGGGATGCAAGGTGTTCTTCCATGGGAGTAGGACGCGCCCCGTTGCCATGGTGGGAGGGGATGCAGTGTGCTGGTAGTGATGATGGGGTGATGGCGGGAGGTGAGGGAGTTTTTGATGAATTTCTGGATTTTTCTCAAGGGATGGTGAGGCAAGGGCATCCTCTGAGAGGGAGGGAGGAGGAAGTGAAGAGGAGGTTTGAAATAGCTGCTTGCGAGTGAGAAAGGGAAGAGCAGGAGAGGTGTTAGGACTGACAGTCGTGCCGAGCCATGCCGACTGGCGTGGAGCCAGAGGAAAGACAGAGAGAAGGGTTCCTCAGCTAGACTGCCTGAGTGCAAACCCCGGTTTTGTCACTCAATCCTTGTGTGACCTTGGACGGGCTCTTACTGTCCCTTACAGACTCTACTTTCCTAGCCTGTGAAATGGGGATAAAATGGTGCCTACAGCACAATTCTTCAAGAGGATTAAATTGGTTGCCATAGGAAAAGCGCTTAGAATGTGCCCCAGACGTAGTCCATGGCACAGAAATGTTAGCTCTTGTCCTTTCCCGTGAGACAAGCAGCGCAGCCGTGTTTTCCTCTCCCCTACATTTAGCTGCTGAGGGAGAGGCACCCCGAGGAGCCCCAAAGTTGGATTTAACCGGTTTGGGGGCTTCGTCATGCCAATATGTGTTTGCTCGACACAGGAGAGCAGTGAGGGGGTTAAGGTTGTTTGCAAGGGACTTTGATGAGGAACCAGGGGTTTAAGCAGGATAAAGCAGGAGTGAGGGCGCCAAGGGGAGACTAGAGGGTGGAATGAGGGGCTCACTGGGTGGGAACCGCTTGTGGAGCGAGCTGGAGCGGGGAAGAGGTGATGGTCAGACTGGAATGCACACAGCTGAGAATGTGGATGTGTCCCGGTCACTGGGGATGATGAAAACAGTGGGCTGAGGGGTGGGGATGGAGATCGGGAGGAAGACACGGTGACTGGAGGTGAGCAGGTCAAGGGAGGCTGGCCTGGCGGTTCGCATGGATCACTCAGAGGATGGTGAGGGCTGGCGATGCCAGGAGCGGCGGTGAGAGGAAGCCGCTGTGTGCCAGGACCTAATGTTGTCAGGGACCGAGGGGCAGAGGACAGGGGTGGAAAGAGGCTGAGGAGGCGGGGTGGCCTGAAGGCTCACAGCAGGAGGGAGGAAGGAAAGTAGATGAGCATGGCAGCGGGGATAAGGACAAGTGCCTTCTCGGAACCTGTGGATCAGATGGGAGAAAAACAGCCCTGCCGTGAAAGGTCAGCAGGGGACGGGGAGAGAGGGCATGTCTTCTGGCATGATCTGACACAGTGCTCTTGGCAGAAAGTCTCAGCGATGTTTGGGAGGGTGTGTGTCTCCACATTTCAGCTTCTTATCCTCAACTTTTCCGATTTTGAATGCAATTTTATGTTTGCTCAAGGCTCCAAGTAAAGGCCACAACTTTTGCTCCCTGATGATTTTCTCAACATAATGTGATAAACGCTATTTAAAATAGGGTCAGTCTTACCCTCTTCTTGAGAGTACAGGACAGATTCCCTCCCCGGAAGGGTTAGGAAAAGTTTCTCTGCATGGTTGAGCTAGGGTCTGGGTTGTTTCTGAAGGAAATACAGCTCCTTAGAAGTGGGGAGTGGAAAGAGAATTCAGGGCAAAGGCACAGTAGGTGTCTGGGAGTAAAGGTGTGAGAATGTGGGCAGTGCTGGGGTGTTTAGAGTATGGCCTGTGGGTGTGTACACTTGCACATGTGTGTGTGTGCATGCATGCATGCATGTATACACCGGCACATATGCGTGTGTGCACATATGTGTGTGCACACATGTGTGCGTGTGTGTATATGTGTTTGTGTGTGTAGGAGGAGAGTTGTGGTAAGACCTGAGATTGGAAAGCTTTCCTGGGGCTAGATTTTGGGGGTCACCTGTGACCCAAGAGTTGGATGCAATGTGTGACACATGTATTTGGCTACGAGTTTTGGCTCTCCATGGTCAAGATTAGCAATGGGCAGTGAAAGTGCCCTGAAAAGCACCCCTCATCCTATGACACTTAATAAGAGTCATGGAAAGCCTGGATGCTTCACGGCATGGTAGCAAGGAAACAGCAACGAGATCAATGAAAAGCACTCTCCAGACTTTCCAGGTGTGATGCCTAGAGAACAAGCTGTGTGAGCATAGCAAAGGCCACCAACAGCCTTCTCCAAATAACTAGGTGCGAAGTGCCCCAGCCAACTGAAGTCTCATTTGGCAAGACGCTAAGTGACTGCTGAGAGAACCAAAGAACCGTCGAAAGCAAACCAATTTACTCCAAAAGCACAGTGTGTGTGAGCTATTTAGTGAAGAGGCCACCAGTGCGACATCTCCCAACAGTGACTGAGGCCGTCCAGCACTGTCATGCTCAATAAACATCAGAGTGGCTCCTAATGAAGTCCCTGAGCCATGGAGCAATTGTCAAATTCATTATGCTCAGTGAAATACGCCAGTCTCAGAGGACACATGCTGCATGATTCCACTCGCATGTGATACCTAAACAAGTCAAACTCACAGACGTAGAGAATGGAATGGTTGTTGCCAAAGGCTGGGAGGAGGGGGAAGAGAGCAGTTGCTGATTGAGTATAAAGTTTTAGTTATGCAGATGCATAAGTTCTAGAGATCTGCGGTACAACGTTGTGTCTATAGCTAACAACACAGTATTGTGTACTTTAAAAATGTAAGAGGGTAGATCTCATGTTAAGCAGTCTTACCAAAAAAAGGGGGGGTTGCCTTTGAGCTGAGAGTTGGATGCAGTGTGTGGCACATGTATTTTCTCACATTCTGGCAGGTGTTGGGAAAACTGCATGCTGCTGAGGACAGGCTGTCCACAGGCTGATGGAATAATCGAATAATATAGAAAGCAGCTATTTTGATTCTTTTCTTCTAGGCAAAGTCTCAAATGCAAGTCACCTTCTTCAAAACAAACACTGGCCTGGATCGCAGTGCTTTGAGCACTTTAAAAGGGGTGGCCTGGCTCATCGATTGACCCAGGCCTGGGAAACGCCTGGCTGTTTCCCCCATGTGTTCGCTAGGTTCACAATGTCCCCATTGTTCCAGCAGAGCAGGACTTCCTTTTTCTGATTGATTAGACACTGTGAGGCCACACGTTTTCATGGTCCCATTGCTCAAGAGCCAGTTATCAGGCAGAGAGAGGGTCTCTACACACAAATTGCTTCAAGCCTTTCATGTTTAGTTTTCTGAGTATGGGCTGTAGGGCTATTTCTTGCTGCCTGTTTCTCCGTATCTTTCCTACTTGTCAAGCCTTTCAATGTACAAGTCTACCCCAAAAATGTCCACAGAGAGAAAAGGCTGAAAAGCTCTCCTCTGATTATGCCTGGTTGGCTTGTGCTTGAAATTTCACTTTTAAATTTTGAACTTGATCTATAGATAATACGGCTACATGTGTTTTGTGCCTAATGGGTCTTCATAGTTCGTCTTAAGGTGAGAACTTAACATTTATGATTGAATACTCCTTGGAGACATACAAAATTCAGATTTATAGTTGTACCTAATAGGTAAACAACGCCTAATGCTTCTTCCTGCAGTGAATTTGTAAAGTGTTTATTCAGTCAATTCAACCTTGCAGTTCATATGCAGAAAACACACTGTAAACAGCCTAGATTATCTGCATGCTGAACGCAGAACTCGGCTCCTGAGCAGAGAAGCACCTCACTCAGGATTTGGAAACACCGAGGCCGGTATTAATCACGCCCACTGCCTAGCCTTTCCTCGGCCCTTGGATTCTCAGCACGACCACTTATTCTTCTTGAACCTGTTTCTTGACACCTCTCCCTATGCAGGCTGAATTAGGAAGCTGATAGGCTGCCTTCCTCACGGCTGTGAGCTCCTTGAACCACGGCTCAGTGCCTGGTGCGTGGACATGCTCTATACGTGTCTGCAGGGTGGCCGCTGGAAGGAACGTGCTTTGGCCTACAGACAGCGAGCTCTCTGCTTTTGTTTCTGATGACACCGATGGCATGGATTAGTCTTGTTTGATCTAGTATCAGCGTGGGAAACCTGTGTGGCCCCTTGACATTGAGAAGGGTAGACCCCCAAAGTGAGAGGTGTGTGCGGAGAGTCCATGGTGGACTCTGGGTGAGTATAAAACCTGCCCCTCTTGGAAGTGTGGTGTTTGGAGCTCCAGATGGATTTTTAAATGCATGCATGCATGCTTGAATGAATGAATGAATAGATGTTGCATGGCCACAGATACTTGAGCTCTGTTTTCAGTGTTGGAAAATAAAACACCCTCAAAGTGCACAGATAATACTTACAGAAAATTTGTAGAGTACAGAAACATTATCAAGAAGCAGTGTATCCCCTCCTACTCACCAAAAGTGGTGAACCAACAATGCCCACATCTGTGTTGCAAGGTGGGCAATTCTGATTAGATGCCTACCTCCCCACCCTAGATGTGTTAGAGATAGCTGCCTCCCCCAGAAAGAGGCATGGTCCCAATAAGAACATACTGACAACTACCGAAGCGACCCACCCACCATATGCAACCTGAATTTATATTTTTGTCTATTCAAAACTTTATTTAATTTAATATAATTTTTATTTTTTTTATTTTTTGGAACTTGGCTTTTTAAGAGTGTAGTAAGAGAGTGCAGTAATGTAGTAATGTCTCCCCTCCCCTTTGAGGATGTGTGTTAGGGGAAGGACAGCAGGGAGGAAGAGGTGGGGGCCAGCACCGTGCTGAACAGGGTGAAGGGGCTAGAACGCCTCTTCTTTCCCCAAAGACTGACCTGCCCCTCCCCACTCTCCTTCCCCTTCCCCAGCAGTGTCGCTAAGGGCGCATCAAACCATTACCTTGCCTGCCCCGCCTGCAGCCCATTAGGTAGAGCTGGGGCTGGGGCTCTGGCGAGAGCTTCCGTGGCGCCCATGGGGTCCGGGTAAAGGAGCAGGGAAAGCCACGAAAAACGAAGCTCACGGGAAGTCGGTCGTCTGTGCTCTCGGCATCCCCTTAGTTTGAGACGCCGGGAGTCCGCACATGCGCGATGAGTGCGCGGCGCCCCTGGGGACGGAGACCCACAGGTGAGGCCCCTGCCAAGTTCCTCCTTCCCTGGCACGTCTCTGCATCTCAGAGATAAGCTTTCCAAGACTCCCTGGCTTTAGTGGCAGCTTCCTCTCCAGTCAAAAATAACTGAGGAGTCGCCAGAGGACAGGAGGAAAACACAAAAACAAAAAAAGGAGGGGGGAGGCGAAAATGGAAGGTAGAGGAGGATGAAATGCAGAGGTGAGATGGGACTTTGCATCAGGTTCCTGTTTGAGAAAATGCGACTCCTCTTCTGGGGCCCGAGCAAGGGCTTGGGGATGGCTTAGGGAGAAAAGCGAGAGGTGAGAGACAAGCGGAGAAAGAGCCTGCGGAGCGGAGCAGAGAGGAGAGGAGCGAGGCTGAACAGAGGGAAAATAGGTCTCGTTTCCAACCGAGCTTATTCTTCGGAGTAAACAGTTTCGTGGGACCCTGAGTCTGATTTCAGAGCAGGTGAGTCACTGAAGATCCAGTTATACCCTGAGCAAGTCTATCCTTCTGTCTTCTTATGTCAGAACATTCTCTGAGGCTTGCAATTCCAAAAGGGGCAGGAGAAGGACATTGTTTCAGAATCCACGCAAATGTCCCATTGGTTTCTAGTTCTATGAGATACCCTACCCAATGAATGAGTGAGTGAATGAGTGATTGATTTCCTGGTCAAATGAGATTAGAGACTGCTGCATATTCAGTCTCCCTTTTGGAAACTTACAGAACAATGTGACGTGTAACAGGCTCTGAGAAATCCTGTTCTAAAGCAATATGTGTAATGCAGCATTTTTTTTTTTCAAACTTGACTGAGGACAGGCCTGCAATCTTGCATAACAATTTAGATTATGTGAATGGCAACTCCAGGGTTAAACAATCTGTATGGCTGTATGTGGTGGCCCTTGCTGTGGTTTTTTTTTTTTTTTTTTTCTTTAAGTGATACCTGTTTACATCTTGAGAGGGTCTTGCATTCTGTGGGACACAGTTTAGGAAACACAGGATTAAGATAATAATCTGCCCATCATGACGATGCAAATGACACTACTCCACAGCATTAGTAGGGCAGAGAATCTGAGTGGGGGTGGTTTGCGCCAATGCACTAATCCATCGGTCCTGCCTGGAACCCATGAAATCCTTTTGCAAGATGGTTTCCTGAGATAAGGATGCAGCTTGTGGCCACAGAGGATGAGATCATTAGCTTTGCATGAGACTCATGTCCACAGCCATAGTTTCCTTAGCTCCCTGCTTTGTGCCCCTGGTTCTCCTGCTCACTTGTTCTAAGTCAGTTTTGGTGTTGGCAGGTGGTGGTTGTAGAAATGCTCCATGGGCCTTTTAACATGTTTAAAGGCCCCTGAGATGCAGTACTGACTATATAATCAGGAATTCTTGAATGAAAGCACTGCAAAGGGACTGAAAAGATCTTCAGGACCCATTTTCTGTCTCTAAGTAGTTGATAATAATGCCTTATAAATTTTCAGTGTTTTTGGTTTAGATTCTAGGAAAGTGGTTCCCAAACTTTGCTGCACATTATCACCTGGGAAGCTTTTGATTTTAATGCCTGTGCTGCATCGTGTTTTAATCAAATCACAATGTTGGGAGTGGGAGTGTGCATTGGTATTTTTTAAAGATCTCCAGTAATTCCAACGTACAGCAAAGTTTGGGGGCCACTGGTTGAGAAGCACTTTAATATTCAGACATTTTATTAAAACAACTGTGTCTCTCTGAGAGAGGCAGGGCAGGAATTCATTCTCATCCTCCTTTTGGAAGTGATAACTGAGGTCCTAAGAAGTTAAGGAGCATGATTAAAGGCACAATGTTGTGTCAGGTTCTAGGTAATTGAATTACCTAGGCCAAACCCAGTCTGCCAGACTAGGGTCTGGAAATGGTGGAATGACAGATTGGGTGGGGGCTGAGGGGAGCTGGCCTTGGAAGCCCAGTGGATTGAACATGGGCTTTGTGCCTGTAGGAGAAACAAGAAAGCCACTTCAACATTATGCCCCTGCCCCTCCCGTCAATGCCATGTCTGTCTGTAGACTGCTGGTTTGCATTTCATTTATAGGGAGACAAAATGGAACCTTTGTGTTAGAATTGAGGGAAATTATAGAAGCCCACAGCTTGTCTTCAGACTTAATGTCAACTATTTGTCTCCTGTTCTTTTCAAACAAACAAGGCCTCCCGTGAGTTTTGAGGCAATCTCAAATATACCCTCCCCCCCCTTTTTTTAAAAAATAATTTCCCAGTCCCTGCATTAGCAGGTATGAGAAAGACCCATCATTCTGTAGCATCATCCTATTGGCCACACAGGGCTGCTGTCCTGGCAGATCAGTCATGGCAAGAGGCTCTTAGCAAGGTGGCGGGTTCTGCAAATGCACACTAGTGTTGAAACAAATGAGTCAATAAGAACTACACTTCCTTGAGGCTTCATTAACTAGAAACTTAGAAGCAGTAATGAAAATAATGATCCCAAATCCCACCCCCCAAATGTTGCCAGCTCAAAACATGTTTCCACCATCTAGCATGATTAATTAGTCCTATTTTACATATGGAGAGAAGTACAAATTTCTAACAGTGCTATGCATGTGAAAGGCAAGTCCAGAGTCCTTCCATTGGAGGTGGACAGGCACAGGCTGGGTGGCCACTTGAATGTTATGCTCTAGGTTATGGGGCACTTGGAGTGGATGACCTTAAATTCTTAGACCCTATGGTAGTCTTAGAAGGAGAAATAAGATTCTTTCACTTCCAATTAAAGACAAATTATTACATGAAATTCTTTCTAGATTAGACAACTATTTGAGCATTATTTCCTCCCTAGCCTCACAAAAATGATATTGTGAATTCTAGAAATGCCTTGCTGTGGAAGATTGCCACTAAGATCTATAACGGGTTCCATAAGACCTGTCTCTAAATAAGTTTGACAAAAAATAGCCTTTTTTTTTTTTTTTAAATGAATGCTAGTGGATCTTCAGGATGCTGGTCCTTTGTTGGGTGTGTTATAATAAAAAGCCAAAATTTGTGACTTCTTTATAAAAATTGTGGAATTTAAGGTTGCCTCGTCAATGACACACTCACTTGCATTTCACCATAGCTCCTTGATTAGGAGAAAAGAGGGGTGGAAAACCTGGGAACCGTGTATCTCAGGGGAGTGTTTCACACAGGAACGAGTCCACTGAACATGTAAAATAATGAATTCTTGGATAAAAGCACGTATCTTAGAACTGGAAAGGAATTGCAAAGATCTCCTGGACCCATTTCCCATCTCTGTGTAGTTAATAACAACCTTACAAATCTCCAATTTTTTTTCCTTTCCCTTTTTGGTTTAGGACAGTGTTTGCTGAATCAGCAACTCTGCAGGTGGGCCCAGCAATCTGAGTCTTAACAAGCCCCCCAGGTAGACGCACCCTCAAGTTTGAGAACCACTGCTCCAGAGTTCCCACCGCAGGGCCACACAGAGACTTCCCCAGGTCAGCCTGGGCTTGGGGCTCTGGCAGCTGAGTCCCAGCAGCTGCCCATCTCTGCCACCTTCTTCCCTCATTCCAGGCTGACAAGGGCAGGTTGGAAGGCGGGAACTGGACTCACTTGCAGTGACAGGACCACACTTGCACTTTGGTAGAGAAGATGGCATGGTTTTGAAATGGGGACATTTCTTTCTTCACCTCTGTTCGTGGGCCAACCTCTACACAGTCCCCAGGCCTGCCCAGCACTCCCTCCTTTAAAGGGAAGAGATCAGAGAGGAGAACACCTCTAGAGACTGTCGTGATAGTCTGAGGGCTTTTTTGTTTGTTTTTTATCTACTTTGAGATAGAGTCTTGCTTTGTTGCCTGGGCTAGAGTGTAGTAGCCTATCATAGCTCACTGCAGCCTCAAACTCCTGGGCTCAAGCTATCCTCCTGCCTCAGTCACCTGAGTAGCTGGGACTGTAGGAGAGCATGACCACACCTTGCTAATGTTTTCTATTTTTGGTAGAGACGGCTGGCCTTGAACTCCTGACCTCAAGCAATTCTCCTGCCTCGACCTCCCAGAGTGCTAGGATCACAGGCGTGAGCCACAGGCTGGCCCAGTCTGGGGTTCTTGATTGAGCCAGGCTGTGCTGCAGGCCTTTGAGGGGCTCACCTGTCCTCTCTGCAGCTCCCTGGAAGGAATATTCTCTTCCCTGGGGGTGGAGTCCTCTGAGCCTCATGCAGACACTGTAGGACTTAGGACCCCCAGGGTGGCTGCTAATCACTTTCTTCTCAGTTCCATTTGAGGACTCTCTGGCTAACAAGTATTATTTTTCCAAAAGGAATGTGGACCTTTGATATGAAGAAACCTATAAAAATGAAAGACAAGACTGCTGCGAGGACGATGAAGATAGAAGAAGGCAGGTTTGGGGGCGATAACGATGGAAGCTCCTGCAGTGGTTCTGGTTAAAGTTGGAGGATTTTGCGGGGTTTGGGAAAATGCTGGTCTCCGTGGACAGTCACTCTGGTGCCCGCAGAGAATACAGCGTGGTCAGGAGATGGAAGACTCCCCCTCCCTCAGTTTTGCTCCAGGCAGTTTTAGTTTCCTCTCCACCAGATCCATGCAAATGTCCTAACCTGTGATAGCTTTGCATTTAGCATTTGCTTTGAGGAGACTAGGATGACCAGTCAAGTCTGTGTTTGGTAGCCTTGCTGGGAATTTTCTAGTGAGAGAGGTTTTGTCATACATCTTGCCTTCCTCAGGCAGGGGCACACGTGACTCTTGGGGAGCGGGAAGCCTTCCGCAGCACGTGCTTTACTGACAGGCCTGTCCCAGACAAGCTCCGGCTCCTGGACATTGGAGAATAACTGTATAATCTGCATCTTTTCTTGATTATACCTGTTTCCAGCATTTTTTACTGAATTCAATTTGGAGATTGTGGGGTGAATCTTTTAACTCCCCTCCCTCCCAAACTCCTATTGAAATTACCAAAGAAATACAGAATTAGGGAAAGGGTGCACCACTTGGGAACACGGGAGAAAGTAGCAGCTGTAGGAGAGACATTTTGCAGCATTTCTGTTAGGTAGAGTGAAGTTGCAAATGAAAGAAGGGAAGGATTGACCCACCCATGATTTGGTATCTGCAAATCAGGAACAGGCTGCTTGGTAAACTGAGTTGAATATTTGAATATCGAGTGAAGCTTCCCTCTACCAGCACCCAAAAGATCTGGCCAGCAGCTGTGAAAAGATTAAGAGTTGTTTTTTTCTTTGAGCCTATTAAGCTTGAGTTGGAACCCACCACTTGGTAGTTATGCAAGCTAGTCAGCCTTAGTTTCATCTTCTGTTAATTGGGGATAATTCCTACCTTATAAGGTGTTGAAATGAAATAGAGCATAGCCGAAAGGTTAATAGTTACCTTTTCCTGATTACTATGTCACGCACCATGCTAAAAGTATTACATGAATTATCTTTAATCCACAAGACATTTCTACAAGCATGGTCTTCTAATTATCATTTCACAGATGAGGCATCTGAAGTTTAGAAGGGTTAAGAAACCTGCTAAAGGTTCACAGCTACGAAGTAGGTCGAGTAGGAATTTGGAGCAGTCAGGTGCAGAGACCATGCTTTCAAGCTCTAAGCTGTACTGTTCCAAGCCCTTAAAATATATTACTTTATTTAGTCCTTATAATAGCGTTAGAGTAACCATTTTTATTGGTGAAAAAAATAGAAGTTCAGGGGTAAAACAATTTGAGGTTTTGCAAATATTTGAAACCACACATGCTTGACTCCAAGTCTCCTGCTGCTTACCATTTTGCTGTTCTTGACTTGATATACTCTTGATAGAATGTCATATACTCTTGTAGAATGTCATTCTGTCCCCCAGCTTTGGAGTGGATTTTATTCCGACTGAATACAAGGGGTACATAATGGGGTATACTTCAAAATATGGTTCCAAATCCCTCCCCCTCTTTGAAGAACTGAATTATCTCACGTGAGTGCCTCTAAATGGTTTTCATTTCTCTTTGCTGGTAGGATTCACAGAAAACATTGGACTTCCCCCGAATCTGCTAGAAAAACACGACCCCTGGCCGGCCTACGTCACGTATACCTCCCCAACAGTGAAAAGGCTCATTGAGAAAAGCAAAATGAGAGAACTGGAATGCACACGAACTCTCGAGGATAGCCGCTGGAGGCAGAACAAGCCTTCCAGCATCTTTCAGCAGAAAAGGAGAAAGTCATCCACGTCCTCTGGTGGCGTGTACAGGGACGCGTTGTCAGACAGCACGCTATCGTTGTGGGGTGCTTACTCTGCATCGGCCATGGGGCCCGCCACGATCCCAGAACCCACACGCATACACACAGATTCCAGAGAATGTCCCACTGCAAACTATAACAAGATCATCTTCTCCCGCAAGCCTATGATGAGGATGCTTCCGTACAGCTTGCTACTGACCAGCAAGGAGAAACATTCACATGTCTAGCAAGGGGTCCCTGCAGCCATCCCCCAAGACTGTACAGCAAATAAGCTTCATTTGCCACAAATTTCACTATGTCCTTTAAATTTGAACTTGCTCCTCCCTGCTCCTCCATGCACAGGTCGGCTGAGAGAAAGCAGATCAGGATGCGGCCGGGGCTGCACGCCCTCCAGAGTGTGGTCTGCTGGGGTTGGGCAGTCCCTGGCGCTAGTCTGAGCCGTAGATGCTTAGGACATAAATGTGGGTGAATCTTCCAGTCCAGGCAGGAGACAGAAACCACACCAGTTATTTTACTGGAGATAACTTAATATAAAGAATTATTAACCAGGAGACTGAAGAGAGCAGAAAGAAAATACAAAGGGATCAGTGGAGGTAGCATCTGCAGGGAGCAGTTGTCATCCCTGAGGCTGGGGAGACAAAGGGAAGAAATTGGACTCATTAAAAGTTAGATGCTAGGAGAAGGCACCTGTGGGCTGAATCTCAGACTCTGGAAGGGGGGAGTGAGTGGGGATGGTGTTGCTGAGCTCCAAGGACAGTGTCCCCACTTCTGAGACGGGGGAGCTATTTGGCTGGTGTCTCTGCGGAGACACCCATGAGGCTGCTTCTGTGAGTGTTAGAAAAACCAAAAACTGGACTCAAATTCTTCTGGAGGGAGTTGCCGCTGCCAGGGTGAACAAAAAGGGCTGCTAAGGGACGCCAGCAGCCTTCCTGACAGGCATAGGAAGCCGATAGAAGGTAGGCAGAATGCAAACAGGAAGTAAACGAGCCAGTTAGTTCCTTCTTCCTATTCCAGCCTTGTGGATTCCTGCTGGCGCCCCCTATGGGCAGAGATTATCACGGCCAAAAGCAGGAATGTGGTTTGCAGAATCCCAACCCCAGCATCTCTAAGTAGAGGATGGATTTTGAAGCCAAGAGAAAATTAGCTTAATAATCAGCACGGCACAGTTCTGAGTGATCCCACCTGGCTGCTCCAGTTGGCACCTGAACCTAGTATTGAGATGTTTTTCCCTTAGGGGACTTACAAAATCATAGTGGGGGCCAGACTGTACCCTGCTGAGAAATGGAGGATTCTTTTCCTTGTACTTTAAAGTTTGCCTTGTGGAGCAGAGTTGTTGGGGGAGAAGTTCTTGGCTGGACTCCAGCTGTTATTTGTCAAGGACAGCTAGAATTGGTCCACCCATGCTCTGAGTTGGCCCCAACGCAAACTATGCTGAAATCTCCCCAATTTCCAAGCATACAAACTTTGTCTTTGGATGCAAGAGTGATCCGGTCATGACAAGCCGACCCAGCCAGTCTCATGTCTGGGGTTTATCTAGTGAGCAGGGCTGACCTTACCTGAGTTTCTGTGTTTGTATTTGCGAAGCAGTTAATACCCACCTGGCTTCCCTCACAGAGAAGTGGAGCACACGATGTACTAATTGATACGAGTGCTATTTGAAGAAGCTGAATTTGCTCTACAATGCATTTTCTCCATCCAGAGGCTTGTGCAAATGTTTGCAGACACTTGTAGGAGTAGCTTTGGAGAACTCATCTTTTGCTCCTGGGCATTTGTGTTGAGACAGCTGCATGCACTGGGAACCCATTTCTGAGTTCTAAACCCTTAGCCCAAATAATTTTTTTGCAAAAACATAGGTGGTTTCCAAGGATTGTATTTTGTGTCCATGGAACATTTATAGACATGAAGGCAGGTGATAAATTCCTCCAATGAGAATTTTTATCTCTTCTTTCTTTTTGTGGGTGTTTATGGCCAGGGTACATTTGGGAAGGCGTGGCTTACAGAGCTCATTGAGGGTTAGAGTTTATAGGAATCTGGGGTTGTTTCTTCCCATCTCTTTGAGGGAGGAGCAGTGTGATAATGTACCAAAGGTTGCACAGTTGTTTTTTAAAAAAATTGTAGACATTTAATAGTTTATACAAAAGTATGTAATCTCTAAATTAAAATGATTGTTTTTATAGACATTATTTGAATTAATTTAATTCTCAGCATATTATAACAACACAAGCATGGGCCCAGGACATCATTAACACCTGATGTTGCAATGGAAATTGTCCACGTTCTGTGACTGCAGTCCAGAAGCATCACCTGAACTTTTAAGAAACAAAGAAGTTTAAGAAAGAAAAAGTCTAAATTTTTTTTGAAATGGGGAACTCTGCTCGAGCCCAAACCAGGATTTACAAGTCTGGCCCACATGGAGACTTGACCAGCCATAATTACATGAATTGTCCCAGGAAGAGACAGTTGGGCAAGATCAACTGCACCCAGTAATGAAACCTTGGTCACTGGGGGAGGAGGATGATCTTGAGTGACCTGTGGTGTCACATGCTTAGGTTTGTCTCCTGGTCCAGACCTTCCTGGGCGCTATGGGGGTGGGGACCAGCGAGTCAGACTCTCCAAGGGCTCTTTCACTGCAGTCCTGGAAGGCGCTGGGGAGCCAATGCGAGGTGGGGAGAGAGCTGCTTGGTTTCGCAACACATCAGCACACACGCCCCACTGCCCTGGGGGTGGATAAGAAACAGCTAGGTCTGGAAGAGCCCGGTGGGTGCTTGGCAGGATGAATTTTGTTCATGAGAAACCGACAGACATCCCCGGAGCTCCCAGAAATAGGCCCGGAGCCCCCGCTGGGACCTGAAGTGTATCCTGAGTAGGCAGCATGTAGAGTGGCATGTGTTCCTGATGTAACCTCATCTGCCTGTCCCAGCTGGAGAGGCCTGGGACATCTCAGGTTACTCTGAACTTAACTTCCATCTCTAAGAGGAAACTGGCTTTCTGTGATGTTCCACAGCCCACAACCTCTTCTCATTTATCTCCCCTGCATATGTACTTTTCTGCAGGACAGGAGAGCTGTCTCGATTAGTGTCCCTGCCACGGTAGGTTTACGAAACACCAGAATGTGTTTTGTCAGCCCGCCTGTGTTGCTGCGTAACTAAGGCCCCGTCTGACACTTACCGAGCAGCTGTTTTTAAACAGATTCTTTGGCTCCCTGCGCATTACACAGTATTTACCCATTTGCAGATTCCACAGTTGATGTTTAACCTCGGAAACATAACTGAGCCTGCAGGTCATTTTCACATTGCTGGGGGCTGTTAGGACATTGAATAGTTCCACATTCTGCAGCCTCCCTAACTGTGGCCTGGGAGCACGTCTTGAAGGGAATTAGGTTGCAGTGCAGATAAGAGGCTTCAGCAAAGTCTTCAAGGAGGTAACTGTGCAAACAAAGGCGCTGATGCCGGTGAGCCGGATGTTTGGGGGTGGCCTGGGAGCCTCCTAACTGGGATGGGAGGCTGGGTAAGATGTAGACAGGGGTGTTAGGCTTTAGTAGCAGGGGGCCTGGAGCCGCTTTGGAGTGAGACCAGCGCAGCATGATCAGCAAATCCTGCTCTTCCTTCTGTTGGTCCAAGGTCCTTATGTAGGAGGCATAAATACCACTCAGTCCCTTAGTCTCTCTCTTTTTTTAGAACAGGGAGGACAAAGTGAGTACCCTGAGGTAGGTAGTTTGATCCTCAGGCCTTGACGAGGGTACTCAGAGGTTGCCAAGGATCACGTGGAGCGGAGGACACAGCACAGGACAGAGTTTAGCTCCCTGTGCTGGAATCCCGGCGGGGGGCTGACGATGTGCCCATGAAGACGAGAATCCAGGAGTGGAATCCTGGCCCCGCAGCCCTGCGCCGCGTGCTGACAGTGGTTGTGGAAAGACTGAAAGCACTTTGTGAGCCGTGGCGGAGCAAGTGTGCACATCTGGGCAAGGTGGCTCTTTTCAGCCTTGATTGAGTCATTTGCTCCCGAGAGCTTCTTGGAATCCTCATGCCTCCAGACCAAAGGGCACATGATGAGCCCCGCATTATCAGAGCCAGATAAGGGAAGACAGATTGGGAACCAGGGGAGAGAAGAGGGGAAGGGAAGCAAATGGGCCTGAGATTTACCACGATCTGATGTTGTCAGAGCCGGGACTGGAGCTCAGGGCTTATCAAGTAAGCAGGAAAACTTCCTTCTGCCTCCTCACTACCCACCCCAACCCCATCTCTTAGCAGGGACCCATGGCCTCAGCCAACTACTGTGGTCCTTGAAAATCACATGACACTGTCCTAAACCTGCAGGGCATGGCTGGGTCGGCCTGTCCCCGCACTGAGCATGTCTGCGTGATTCCTTGGGGCACGCCCGACAGGCCGGGCTGCGGGAACCACTCGAGGGGGGTGGGCTGCTGCTACCGCAGATTCCGTGCCTCCATCCCGACCATGATCTGATGCCCCCACGGGGCAGGAGATGCTCACTCTTTCAGCACCCTGTGCAGGGTGACAGATGGCCTGCAAAGAACCTTGGCCTTGGTATCCAGACCCCTCTGTCTTCTCCCAGGCTCCATATTCCAGGGCCAGTAGAAGTTCCTACCCCACCTGTGGCCTTTCTAGGAAGCTTCTGTTGCTGGGGGCCCAGCAAGGCTCATGGTATCAATTCATTTCCTCTCTGAATTCAATTGTTCAGTCACCCAGAACATTCCATTATTTGGGGTAGACTGAGGGGTGTGAGAAGCCATAGCATTTCAGGCAAGCTAGAAATATGACTCTTGGGATCATTTCTGTGCCTCTGCCTATGGGAAAGGTTTTTGTGAAAAGCGAAGTTAGTACCGGAGACAGTTACAGCTGGAAGGAGTCGGCTCTGAGTGTGCCGGGCCCGATGCCCGCACCGCTGCATCTGGGGCTCGCCTGTGTCCACACTGCTGCCCGCACTGCTGCATCTGGGGCTTGCCTGTGTCCACACTGCTGCCCACAGTGTGCTGCCCACAGACTTCGGTCCACACTCCCCTAGCCGACTAGACAACTACTAGAGTAGGGGAGCCCCGTTAGGAGTGAGACCCAGGCCTCCCAACTCCAAGTGCCGGCTGCTTCCCCTAACTCAGATCTCCTTCCCTTTCTCGGTTTTTTCTGTGACAACTCTGCTGTTGTCCTCAAGGAGGGCAGATATGTCCCCAGGGTTCAGCCATGGCACTCCCTCTATTGTGAAGCAGCTTTGTTAGAGACCCCTGTTCACGGGCCGATTCGCCGGTGCCCTTGGACCAGCAGATGTAGGACGGTGAGGCTGAAAGTGCCAGAGCCCTGCCCAGGGGCCGACACAGAGCTGGTACTCGAGTATTTATTGAGCAAGTCCTAACACGCAAACCAAAATGCACTGCGGAGAAGTTTTTTTCATAATGTCCAGAGGTTGGAAAAACTACTTGGCTTTTGTCAAGCTTGAGGCCCTGGGGAGGCAGCTTCCTTACGAAGGTTCCTTTTAGTCCTGAGGGTGTGATTCAAATGGACTATTCAGTAGGTACCTTTTGTGTGCCCTTCCTTATAGGACCTTGGGGCGATAGAGGAACAGGAGGCACGATCTCATAAAACCTAACATTTAGTTATTCTGTTTGTTTCAAACGGCCAGTCCATACTTATCTAGTGGAATTCCAAGCAGACTTTTTTCTCTAGCTTCCATCAGAAGGGACATCATTTTACAGACCCAACTTGTTCTCTCAGTCCCATATTTGCAGCGCGCTGATGGGCCCCCAGCAACCATGCTCTGAGCGCCTGCTTGTGCCAGGCACTGTGCCAGGGGCCAGGCCGTGGACACGGAGAAACAGTCGGGCTCGCGTTTTGGCCGCGGAGACGTTAGACTGGTGCACTATCGAATTGCAGTTGCAGTTGCAAGAAGCACACGGCTCTTGGAGAGTGTATCTGCTTTAGGCTCATGCCGTGTTCTTTCAGTTTTATGCAAAGGGGATTATGGAAAGAGGCAGGATTAGTATCAGGACAGCTGCTCATAAAAAGGAGTGAGGTCATGGTGAATTTTTGGCCAAGTTGAATTTTAGTGGCCTGGTTAAGTTTTTAAAACTTTGCAAAGCTGCCTTCAGTTTATCCTCAGCCCCAACTCGGATGTTTGTTTCAGTGGCGCCATGGAGCTGTTCCTGAGTTCACATTGGCTTTAGGTTAGGGCATCTCAGTCTACAGCCCTGGTGACAACACAGAGGAAGTGTCAAGCACTTGCGCACTGTTTGTCCAGGACTCTCATTTCCGGCCTGCCTTTCTGTCCTGGAGGACTGGGTGGGGCAGCTGCAAAGGAGTCACTGAGGCCCCTTTACTGTCCTCTCCAGACCCGGGGCAAGTGCCAGGGCCAAGCCTCCAGCTCTGGCCGCTGGCCTGCTCAGCCACACCTCACTTCCCTAGTTCTCCAGAGCAAAAGGACCAGTGCTGTCTTTCCCTTCTTCTCTGTGACAGACAGCCTCTGCTTCCTACTTGCTTTGCCGGGTTTTCGTGGGCCTGTCTGTAGACTGGGACAAGGGGTGCATTTCAACCTTGACATTGCCCTTTCTCTATCTCCTTCCTCCTTCTTTGGTTGTATAGCCTTGTGGTTACTCCTTCTGTCTTTCCATCCCCACGCTTCTCTTCCTTCCCTTTCTTCTTGAACTTCCTTCCTCCTCCTCTCCCTCCCTCTCTTCTTTCCCTTCCCTTTCCTCCCTTGTGATTTCATTGTTTATTTTTTTGTGTTATTGCAAATGAAATGATGCTTGTTGTCAGTAACTCAGGTTTTCTTGAAGTGTAAGGGACCAAGAGGACCCTGGCCCCTCCAGATGTTAGGAGCAGCGTACCCCTGCAGTGCTCAGGTTCCGGGAGTGGGAGCTCCATCCTGAGGACACAGGGGACTTCCCAGTGCTTTCTGGGAGGCTCTGAGGAATGCATTCATATTCCACAAAACCATCCTTGTGGCTACCTGTCACCCAGCCAACCATCTCGCCCCAGAAGCAGCTGCTTTAGGGCCCCAGATCCCAGCTGTCTTGCTAACTCCACTGTAGCCACTGGGTCCCCCTGCAGCGTCCCAAAGCACAGTCTGCCAGGCTGCAACAGCCAACAGGTGTGCCGCGGAGGCTGGGGGATGGTAGAAGCTCAGCAGAGTAAATTGAAATTGCTACAAGAAGTGGCTCCTTTGGGGGCCCACAACCTAAATGTGGCTTCTGTTCCCTGGGGAGGGCAGCTCCACGTCCAACATGCGTCTCGTGTCTGCATTGACTCGGCACCCAGCCCCGATTCTCCCTCAATCCTGGAGGCATTGGAGCCACCTCTGCCTTACTTTCTTCTGTTCGTAGGCAACATTGCTATGGGGAACACAAGCTGCCTTATCCATGAGATGTGGTTTAGTTCTCCTAGACCAGAAAAGACAATCACAATATTCAGCAGTACATTTCCTGTCACACGACTTGTTCGGTCAGGGATTACAGTGCACGTGGAACTTCAGACCACTTAGCAGAGCTGAGGGCCTTTGTCTGGCTCTCTTCAGAGTCCTGCTGCCAGAATGAGGGAAAGTTCTTGTACAGAACACACACAGCACCTCCACTACCACTGTCATCATGAGCACCACCTGCACCTCCATCTGCAACCCCATCCCTGCCCCAGTGACCATCACCACTGTGCCATCAGCACCACCGTCACTACCACCCCATCACTGCCCCAGTGACCATTATCACCACCACCATGACCACCATGACCACCACCACTGTGTCATCACTACCACCATCACCACCACCCCCATCACTGCCCCAATGACCATTATCACCACCACCATGACCACCACCATGACCATCACCACCACCCCCATCACTGCCCCAATGACCATTATCACCACCACTATGACCACCATGACCATCACCACTGTGTCATCACTACCACCATCACTGCCTCAGTGACCATTATCACCACCATCACCACCACCATGACCATCACCACCCCCATCACTGCCTCAGTGACCATCATCACCACCACCATCACTGCCACCATGACCGTCATCACCAAGCCAAGCCACCCCCCCCATTACTATCACCACTACCAGTACCATCACCACCTCCACCATCACCAAATTTTCATCTTTGTCCATATGCACTGCTGTAACAAAGCACCACAGACTGGGTGATTTATTAACCTCTCACTGAATTTTAGTGTTTCCTTCAGTGAGGCATTACCCATATTTGTGACCTTGTCATCAGTAGAAATCACAGATATTTTCATACCACATGATAGTTGTAGGTAACTTGAAATACTGTCTCTGCTCATTATTTCTTTGAAACTATGGTAGTCATTAGACCTGCTGCTACATCTTGTTATTTAATGCAATAATAAAGAAAATCCACAGTATACTTAGCAAACATCTGTTTTTAAAAACACTTTATTTACTTTCAACAGAATTGGTTTCTGTTTTTAGTCTTATGTATTTTATTTAAAAAAAAGTTAAGAACCCCTGCATAAGGTCAATTTCCCTGACTTCAACATGCTTCGGATCTTGCTTCTATTGAACGTCTGAAGTAAATATTGGAAGCCTCTCTCCCCTGACGTCTACCCCAAGAGGTAATCGCTGTTTGCAGCTTGGCATATATCCTTTCAGACTTTTTTTTCAATTAAAATGCACAGATATTTGATATATGGATACACACAATGCACATAGTTATATCTAATGGGATGACTACACATATTCTGCAATTTGCTTTTTCCACGTAACATCTCCCCCGTTAATGTAAAATCGCCTCCATTCTTTGGGACCACAGTGAGATGTCAGAGTTCATTTACGCATTCTTCCCCCAGTGGGTGTTCAGGTTGGTCCCAATTCTGTTGCGACTTTCGCTGCAGTGGGACGTGCTATCTTTCCCGAGGTGGTTCCTCCTCTCATCTTCCCATGCCACTTCCTTGAGTGTCTTAGAGGCTTTTTTGGAGCCTGTTTCTGAGAAATTGAGGTAGTGGGATATGATGTATGGGTGCCCCATATTTGATCTTTCCCCGTAGGCTTTTTTTTTTTTTTTTT
>CAUYPO010029393.1:0-14337 GCA_963574435.1 Cheirogaleus major | reverse complement strand
AAACCAGCCTGACCAAGAGCGAGACCCCGTCTCTACTAAAAATAGAAAGAAATTAATTGGCCAACTAAAAATATATAGAAAAAATTAGCCGGGCATGGTGGCACATGCCTGTAGTCCCAGCTACTTGGGAGGCTGAGGCAGAAGGATTACTTGAGCCCAGGAGCTTGAGGTTGCTGTGAGCTAGGCTGATGCCACAGCACTCACTCTAGCCTGGGCAACAAAGTAAGACTCTGTCTCAAAAAAAAAAAAAAAAAGATTTTGCTTTGTTACAATTTTTGGTTGTTTACTACATTCTAAAAAAGCCACAAACAAGGAGTGTCTCCATTGTTCCTTGTTTACACATTCCAGTCTATTCAAATTGTAGGCCAACTTCTTTCTCCGTTGTTTGTAGTCTATAGACTAATATACTCTGTACAAGCTTCTGAGGACAATACAGGTTTTGTGAACAGCAGAAACATATGTAAATAATCAAACTCCATTTTATAATATATTGTGCCAAAAGTAGATTTTTCACACATGGTGTGTTAGTGAAGAAATAAAACCTTGAAAGTAAAGTGCTTTCTATTAGGCTACTTAGTATAGAAATGGTGTATGCCCCAGGGCAAAAATTCATTGATACTTAGGCATAACCTATTGACTTTTAATTAAAACCTTGCTTATTTAACAAGTGTAAATCTATGAGCTAAATCACATTTTGAGTCTTTAGATTTATGACAGAAATAAGTTTTATGCCGAATTAGCCCTTATAAAATGTGCTTTCTTAGAATAATAGCCTTAGCTCCAAAATATATGTTCTTTGATTGCTTTACTGCACCCAAGATAAAATTATTGAAATTTGGTGATAGTATAAACCACCTGCCTTAAAAATAGCACATATTCTAGAATAAAGTATATTCAATAATTGTTCCAAAGATCCAAGCATCTAGAAATGCATTCATAGTTATCACCTGTACAGCAAACAAATATTTCACTTTTAGGACCAAGAAGGGAAGATTTAACCTTAATTATTAAGGCTACGTTTTATAAAAAAACAACTATAGTATTTTATTATAAGGCTTCTTTTCTTTGAGAATGTCTGCTTTGAATTTTCATTTATCCCTTGGGCTTTGTAGCTTGGTAAAGCATAAATGGCAAATATATTTATCTAACATTTAAAAATGTTTTTCTCATGACTCTTCTAATTCCCTAGTTGGAATTTTAGAAGATCACAAGGAAAATAAACAACAAATACTATTTTATTAAAGGATAAAAGAATAGGCTCATTTGCTTCTAATTAAGGCCTGCATGAAACCATAAAAATGGAAATGTGCTTATGTAACTCATTTAAAATCTAACCAATCCTAAAAAGAAAAGAGAAAAAGAAATAAAGTCTAATTAATCCAGAGAAAACTTCAACATTCACTCATTGTTTCAATACATAATTTTGTAATATAAAAACAGAAAAAGTGATCAGAATAGTAAGATCCAATGGTAATTCCCTTTTCTTTTCTTTTTATTTTATTTTATAAATTTAAAAAATTTTCTAAGACTTGCCTTCTTCTGCACCCTTTTCTTAAAATAGTTTTTCCCTATCAAATACAGCTAAGAAACCCTTGCATAAGGACTCAAATGAACTAAGGTAACAACTTTAGATGGTGGTTTGGCCCTAGGTATAAGGGGAACACAGTGATGAACACACTGTGCAGAGACATTCATTTGTTCATTCACCCACAAAGAGTCAGCAGCCAGTTCGTACCAAGCTCTGTGCTCAGTCCATCCATGTGTCACATGCCTAACACAATAGTATGGATTATCAAGTCTCTCTATAGTGAAATTAAAAGTGTATCTGTAGATTGCCTTTCATTTTCAACCCATTATTTCACTGCAATTCATATTTTTAGACATTTTCTCTCATATTGAAGGTTGAATATAATTTTCTAGAAAAAGGTTAATTTTAGATCTTCCACTGTGTAGGCTCAGTTTGAAAACATTCTCTTTCACATTGCCCCATGTGAATTACCCCATGTTTTCCAGCCTGAGTTCTGAGGCTTGTCAGGCCTCACCTAAGCCCTGTTTAAGCGACTGTCTGTTGAAAGGGTTAGTAAGAAGTCTATGAAAGTGAAGAGCATGTGGGTCAGATGTTACTTTGATCAGAGATTTTTCTGCCCAACCAAGATGACTGAATTTGACATCTATTGAAAATCCTGGGTCATTTGGTGGCAATATATTCAGTACTGTTCTTTTGTTTTTCTTTTTTTTAGAGTTAGACCCATATTTCAGCTGCTTGATTTGAATTCTCTAACACTGGTAAGATAGGATTCTCCAGTATTAAACCAAGATGTCTCCACGGTAACAGAGCAGAGAAGTGGTAGGATATGCTAAATAAGGCTCTGAGCTGTTTGAAATATTATGTGGAAAGCAACCAGGAATAGTCAAAAACACTATAGAATTTCAAGGAAGGGTACCCTTTGAATGAATATATACTGAAGAAATAAAATGCGTGTAGAATAGAACAAAGCATGCTATCTTTTGGGTAATGAAAAGGGAGAAATAAAAACATATTCATATTTGATTATATTTGCATAAAGAGATACTGGAAGAATAAATCAAAAGACAATAAAAATTGTTACCCATGGAGTGAAAGAGGGGCAAGGGGAGTGGGACCTATTTGTGTCTACCTTCATGATGTTTGAGTCATGAAACACAAAATTAAATTAAAATAAAAATCACTTGGAAGATCAGGATCCGCTGTACGCAGATTGGGGTCCACAAAGCTATCTTTAGGCCTTTCCTGATAGATCTTTATGCCAGTTGCTTCCACCAGCTCCAGGAATCCTCAACCCACTCTCCTCAAGTACTAAATTTCCTGCAGGCTCCACCTGCATCTGATGGAGGTGTCAGAAAACTTAACCTCAACTGATTTAAACAAAAAAGGGAATTTGTTGAATGAGGTAAGTTGAAAAGTCCAGTCCTAGATCTTCAGTCAAGCTTGATTCTGGAATTAGACTGGAGAACACTAGGATCCAGTCCTTAGCTCTACTTCCTTAGAGTTGGTTCTGCTCTTAAACCCTCCCCGTGGTCCCCAGCAGCTGCAGGCTCTCAGCATCATAACAACCAATTATAGGCAAAAGATTCACTTTTCCTCTAATAGCTCCAATAGTAGTAACAGAATTGAGTCTGATGGGCTTTGATTGGCCTGGTTTGAATCCTGTGCCCATCAAGCCAACCAGTCACTATAACCAGGTAGCATGCCATCACTGTCTTAGTCTAGGTCACATGCTCTACCGTGGGCAAAAAAAAGCAAGAAATAGTCCCCAAAAGTGAAACTGAGGTATATTGTCAGAAGGGATTTTAGATGCTGGACAGTAAAAACACTAAATGTCTACTACACCACCCCTTAAGAAAGACTCTCCTATCCCTTGGGGACTTGACTTTCAGTGCTCAGTTCTATCAGACATCTCAAGTTTTAGGGAGATGATAAAAAGTAGCTTTTGAAAAAGCAATTTGAGGCCGGGCATGGTGGCTCACACCGATAATCCTATCACTCTGGGAGGCCGAGGCAGGAGGATTGCTTGAGCTCAGGAGTTCAAGACTAGCCTGAGCAAGAGCCAGACTCTGTCTCTACTAAAAAAATAGAAAGAAATTAGCTAGACAACTAAATATATATATATAAAATTAGCCGGGCACAGTGGCACATGCCTGTAGTCCCAGCTACTCAGGAGGCTGAGGCAGAAGGATCACTTGAGCCCAGGAGTTTGAGGTTGCTGTGAGCTAGGCTGATGCCATGGCACTTTAGCCCGGGCAACAAAGTGAGACTCTGCCCCTCCCCCCCAAAAAAAAGAAAGAAAGAAAAGAAAAAGCAATTTGAGATTCCTGAATTAAAATAAGAGATCCACATCTTGAAATAGGCTAGTCAGAGAACATTTTACTTTTCAAAGCAGGTCAGAAACATTGCTGTTCTAATCAAGAAAGAGCAAAAGTTCAAAAAAAAAAAAAAAAAGAATTGCTTATGTTCCAAAAACTGAAATGTAAGAGCCAGTTAATGATGAGCAGTTCAACAGAACTATTTTGTTGAGTTGAACAAGACATTAAACTATTTTTTTTTTTTGCCAGTCAAATTTAGCAGTGGGGGGTTGAAAACCAACTTTAGTGACACTAATGTTAACAAGTTCTGATAACCCACTACCATCGGACCAGCCTATTAAACTATTTCTGTGCTATTTTTTGGTTATAAAACCTGGGTAATTATTATTTGGATCTTTAAGCCCTCTTTTAATACGTATTATTTCTGACCATGACCATAGCTAGTCTTTAAATAGTCCACAAGGAAAAGATGGGAAGGAGGCATACTTTCCAGGGGGGGGTCCTCAAATGCAGGTATTCCCTCAGCCAGGTTCTACCCTGTTATTCCATGGCTGGTCTCAATTAGCTTTCTGCCGCCGCCAAGCATTTGTGAAAGGGGCAGTGGTGGTAATGACCATGCCAGAAGTCCGTGGAAGGTTTCCGTTTTCTCTTCATTTCTGGCACCACTGGAACACTTCAGTCCAGCACACAGAATCAGTTCAAGTGCATGGATAAAACTCTATATATAGTATGAGTGAATTCCAGGATGCAAACTATATATAGTTGAGCTAAAGAACAAGTTCAGGCTCATGTTACTCAGCTTGGCAATGTTTAAAACATTCAACAGTCCTTTCCAGTCACTCTTTGTTGAACGCTGGTTCTTACTGGTGCTCCTTTGTGTGCCCTTATTTTCAGCTGGGCTGTTTTCATAAGTTCCTTTCTGGACTTGTGTCCCGTGAGAGCTGTTTCTGTCTGACTTCTATGTACAGGAATGACTGTGGCATTTCTAAGCAGGAAAAGCTCAGGGCACCAATCTGGTTGGAATGGGGGAAGCTTGAGGAGTTACCTGGAATCTTTTTTAGGGGTGATTGGAGGATGCCGATGGAGATAAGAGAGGAGGAAGGGTTAAAGGACCCCCCCTCACCATCTTTCAGTTCTGTCACTGTTACAGCGGGTGGTTCCGAGGACAAACTGAGCAGCAAATGGAGAGTCAGAGAATCGAGGTTTATTGGCCCGCTGGCTCAGAGGGGTCTCGACACCAAATTCTGAGCCCCGTTTACCCAGTTTTTTCCACTTTTATTAGGTTGGGGTGGTCCGAGGGGTGGGGTCTCAGGTGGCTGATGTAATTGGTAAGCATGATTGCAGAAGCCAGGTAATAGATGGGGGTCTTCCTTATCATTACTACACACACACACACACACACGTTTCATTTTCCTCGTAGAAACTTCCCATTCTGGCAGGCTCTCACCCAGCCAGTTAAGTTAGCCCACCCAACAGAGAACCTCAAATTTTTCTCTCAACTGCGTATTTCCATCAGCAGGTCACTGAAGGATCCTACGAACATTTATTTGGTCATCGAGGATGCCAATGTGAACACGATGGTCCTTGTCCCCAAGTTGTTCACAGTCTAAAGTGGAGTGGGGATAAAGGGACATACGAAAACAAAGAAGCCATAGGCAACGAGTGGTGCGTTGTAAAAGTCACAGCGTGGGCACCAGGGAAGGTTCCATTTACCTCAGGTCTGCACTTCCTAGTGGCATCTCCTCTCTCTTGTCTATAGCAACTCAAGCTTCATTCTTTCCCACACTCAATCCATTAAACAAATATTTGTTGCGTATCGACTCTGGGCTACAGCAGTGTTTGGACTTTTAGTCCAGTGGGGGGAATTAGCTAATAAAGGGGTAAACAAATAAGATATTATATAGTGATACCTAAAACAGGCTAAGGGATGGGCAGTGACTGTGAGGGGAGGTAAAAGGGGAAAGGCTGCAACAGAAGGCACAGAGCTCTGTCTGGAGAGGTGACATTTGACCTGAGACCTGATTGGAAGGTAAGAAGTAAAAACAGGCATGGGGAGATGTGGGCAAGAGCATGCTGGCAGGTGAAACTGGAAGGGGAGGACTGGATGTGGGAAGGAGTTTGTGGAACTGCAGGAATGGAAAGAAGGCCCGTGTGACTAGAGCCCAGAGCCAAGGGGGAGGGTGGTGACAGGAGTTGAGGTCAGAGAGGTCATCAGGGGCCAGTCATGAGGGCTGGGAGATCTTGATAAGGAGTTTGAACTTTATGCACAATTTGGAGAGGGAATGTACATTTCCAGTTATTGGCTATACATGCCTATTCAGGGTATTCTCTTCAGCATATACAGGAAACAGAATTAGTAATTAAAATATTGACTGCTTGGTGAGCACAGCATTAAAGTTAAAAGAAAAGTCTCGAGGGACTGCTTGGTGAGCATGGCATTAAAGTTAAAAGGAAAGTCTCGAGGGATATTTTACATAGGCTATCCAAGGGTCCACAGCATTGGGGATTTTTCCTTTCAAATGTCTGCATATTTGTGAGCACCAGACGCACTAAATTCTGCGAACAAATTTTAAGTCAAGTCTCCCTGCATTTTCACCGGTATTTTTTTTTTTTTTTTTTTTTTTTTTAGACAGGGTCTTGTTGTGTCACCCAGGCTAGAGTGCAGTGGCATCACCGTAGCTCACTGCAACCTCAAACTCCTGGCCTCAAGCAATCCTCCTGCCTCAGCCCCCCAAAGTGCTAGGATTACAGGTGTGAGCCACTGCACCGGGCCTTCCTTTGCCTATATGCTTTCTCACACCATCACCTTTCCTTTCTTCCACAACCTTCATTACATCCCCAGTGTATAGAATTCAGGGGTCCTCAGACTTTTTAAACCGGGGGCCAATTCACTGTCCCTCAGACCGTTGGAGGGCCAGACTATAGTTTTTAAAAAAAACTATGAACAAATTCCTATGAACACTGCACATACCTTATTTTGAAATAAAAAAAACAAAAACAGGCAAAAACACCCGGTGGGCTGGATAAATGTCCTCGGCGGGCCGCATGTGGCCCGTGGGCCGTAGTTTGAGGACGCCTGGCAGATATTTAATCACCTCAAAAATCTAATCCAAAGCCTATCATAGAATGGATCCTGATGAGAAGTATATAGTTATATAATATCCTATCCATGGTTAGTGAGTAATTCTCAGCCTTAGCCCCAGAGAGTGAAACCTCCTTACTTGGTCTTTTGGCTTGGGGGTTAGTCTTCCTTTCAGGCTTGTCAACCTGTAATCATTAACCACACTATGCATATGGTTTTGATGTAAAATAAAGTCTTTATCCACCTAACAACTTTCGGACACAAATTAAATAAGTAGGATGGTGACTCTTCTTTTGAAACCTTGTTTGCTCATTTACTCGAGGACATGGAGCCCCAGGCAGTCCACTGGGCACAGGGAAAAAAACAGATGCATGATGTACTTCTACTCTCCTAGTCTGATAAAGCCTTCATGTGTATCTCTGGTCCTTAAATTGAACAAATTGTCCACTTACAAACTGTACACTTATAACCACCCTGGATATACAGGGCATGTCCTTTATGCAGCTTGCAAAAATCTGTCTTTCGTTATTTTCTGAAGACTAAAAGCCACCATAGCTTCTGGTTTCTCCTCTCTCCTCCCTCTTCCTCCTTCCCACCGCCAGAGCTCTTACTGCTGTTGCCATGGCAACCGGAATGAAAAGCTTTGGAACCTTATCTCTTACTATGGACACATGTCTCCCCAAAGGACATTATTGTATGTCACTCAAACTGGACTCTGGGAGTTGCTTTTTACATATACCATTAAGTCATGTTGAAATTGGTACTCTAGAGGAAAGATTATGATGGTGGTATTTAGTCAGGAACCTAGAAATTCTCAAATCTTGTATTTGATTAGCTATCCTTTCCTTTTCTTCAAAGAAAATATGCGCACTCACGACAAAGCAAGGTACAGGAATGCTTTTTACTAATTGGGGCTTCACATCTATACCCCAGGTAGAGTGCTAGTGAGTCCATCCAAGCCTCTCAGAGGTCCCTCTTGGCATAAGCCAGGTTGACCTGAGAAGCCTGCTTGACCACTAAGAGATTGGAAAAAGGACCCTCCAGCTCAAATTTGTCCTCTGAACTCCAGGTTCAGGTAGCCATCTCCCTGCTTGACATTTCCCCTTGGATGTCTCATAGACATCTTCCTCGTAACAATCGTTCCATCCTTATTCTCCCCCTAGTCTTTCTTCTCTCCACAAACAGCTCCACCATCCAGCCGGTGGCCCAAACCAGCAACATGGGAAACATCCTTGACCCTTCCCTTTCCCTTGCCTCCCCCCACCTCCTGCCATACCCAAACCTCCCCAAGTCCTGTCGGCTCTACCTCCAAGGTGAGACTCGCAGACTACTGTTTTTCTCCATCTCCACTCCCACCGCTTCAGAATAAAACACAGTCATCTCTGCCTGGGTTGCTTTAATAGCCTTCTAACTGCTCCCCCTCATTCCACTCCTTTCTCCCTGAGTCCTTCTTCCTAGAGCAGCTAGACTGATCTTTTGTAATAAAAAGATAAATCAGATCATATGACTCTGTGCTTTAAAACTCCTTCCCCATCAGTGGACCATGTTTATTTCCTACATAAGATTTCCCAAAATATGTAACTATTTTGGTGATTTCATTTGTGCGTTTATTGTTTGTCTGCTTTATTCACAGTGAATGATACATAAGAGGAACAGGATTAATACCAGTTAGATGCATGAATGATCCTGCCTGAAATTCCACCAGTGACTTCTGCACCCAGGAAAGGAATGTGAAACTCTTTTCCCTCCTCTTCCTTCACTCTCTCAATTGGGGTCTTGATGAATGGAATTCCGCTTAGATAGTACAAATGAAGACATTTTAATGAAGGGATTATTAGCTGAGGCATGGACAGAGTTAAGAGAACCAATACAGGATGTTCAGATACCAGAGAACAGCAAGAGCAAAGAGCCACTATACCCCCAAGACTGGCGGCCAAAGGGAGCGAACAGTGTGCCCAGAGCTCAGTAAGAGCTGGAGCTATGGAGGAGGCTGCCCAGCAAGGGATGTAGTCTTGTAGGGACACAGCTACTGCCAGAGTGGCAGCAGCTAAGCAGGACAGGAACAGCTGAAGGAATACCCCATCCTCTCTCTTACTCTCCCATCTCTGGTCCTTGCTCCTCCTTGACTGAAGCCAGCTGAAAGCCAGCCAGCAACAGAGCCCACGTGAACAAATCAGTTTGTAGGAAGCCAGCCTTCCAGAGCACAGAGCAGGAGATAAATGGAGAATAACCAGCACAGCAGGTGTTCATGTCCAGCAGCCGGAACTCAGGCTCGGTTTTGCTCCTATGACTTAGAAGTCAATCAGATTTGGTGTTTATGCTTGGAATTTAACTACCATTTATCCCATTGAGTCTAAGGGAAAACAATTTTGATTTCTAAACCAGCAACTTATTAATAAACTTGAGAACATAAGTCACTAGGGCTTTGGAGTCTGCCTTTATACTGAACGAGTGGGTGAAGTGTTTTTATTATAAATAAGCACAGCACAGCCTACTCAAGAAAAAGAAAACTCCTATAATCTTATTTGGACACCACAAATAGTGAATGAACTATGGACCTTTTGGTGATATGCATAGTACCCTAACAAAATACATGGGACCAGTATTTGGAAAATTTGATTTCTATGTTTTTTCAAACCAGTTGCAGAGCAAATATAGCTAGAATATTTTTCTGAGTTAAAATGCTTTAAGGCTAGGCATGGTGGCTCACACCTGTAATCCTAGCACTCTGGGAGGCTGAGGTGGGAGGATTGCTTGAGCTCAGGAGTTCGAGACCAGCCTGAGCAAGAGTGAGACCCTGTCTCTACTAAAAATAGAAAGAAACTAGCCAAACAACTAAAAACTAGCCAAACAACTAACAATAGAAAAATTAGCTGGGCATGGTGGTGCGTGCCTGTAGTCCTAGCTACTAGGGAGGCTGAGGCAGGAGGATCGCTTGAGCCTAGGAATTAGAGGTTTCTGTGAGCTAGGCTGACACCATAGCACTCTAGGCCAGGTAACAGAGTGAGTTATATATATAAATCTTTGTTTTGGAATATAACTTGAAAGCTGGAAAGCTATACTGAATGTTTCAATAGGAGAAGAGGGGGGACTTAGGACAAGAAACAGCTGGGCAATTTATTGTATCTGTGTTAATTGAGTGCTAGACCTGTGAATGGAGCTCCATAGTAGCAAATAGCAACCTCATTTCCAATTCATTTTCTCTTTGCGTAAAATGTTCTAACAATAGAAAATATAATTGATATTAAATAAGAATGTCCTGCCTTTGTCTAGTCTTTGCATTTTATAACAAGAAAGTATGATATGTTTATTGATTTATTTATGCTTAGAAAATAATAAAATGCTGGTTTAAGAGAAGCTGAATTTTTATCTTTCCACTATGTAGAAAAGAGTCAGATCGTGCTAACCCTTCAAATGTCTGAAACACAGGGGTTTGTGAAGAAAATTCAAATTCGCCTCTGATTTCTCTATATTCAGAGATTCCATGGACAGAAAATTCTCTCCTAAAAGTACTATATACCACCTGGCATATATCCTAAGAGAAGCAGGGTGGATGGTAAAGTAAAATATAAGTTCAGTGGAAAAATACTCGGAAAGCCACTTTGTAACAATAAAAATCTTAATTAAAACACTCAGGACCTTAGTCCAGAATGATATGCACCAGGCGTGTCTGTTTCCATTCAATTATTAATAACTCAGCATCGTTCCTCTTTTAAAAATGACACATTCTGTTGGGGTGTATCCAGCTGAAACACACATCAGCACAAAGCACCATGATTTTATTTTTATTTATTTATTTATTTTTTATTAATTTCTTATTTTGAACAAGTGCAGGCAGAACCATGATTTTAAAATGTGTTTTTTTTTTCAATGTACATATTAAAATGGACTCATTTCTTTCTCTATGTGTGTACTGACCTTCATGGGTCACCCAGATTAAAGAAGGCAGTAGAAATAAGACAGTTTCACATTTATAGACAAGAAAACACAATAATGTCATTTTATGGAAACTAAGCTTAAGAAATGCAAAGTATTCACCGCTTTCACTCAGAAACCTCTCAGAAGTGGGAGAAATATGTGTGAAATTTGGACTTTCATTTATCCAAATATGAAGAATTTATCTGCTAGAGTCAACTGGCTGATAATGAATGGAAAAGATTAGTGCAGGTCGTACTTGGCAGGCTTCTTGGTAGAAACCCATATGCTCTCTGACATCGACTATAATTATTTTTCCATCATTCCCAGGTTACGTTCTTACTAGGAAAGTGAGCCAACTCTCTCCCTAGGAAGGCTCCTGCTGTGAAACCATCTTTGGCAATGAATCTTTAAGAAAAGATCAAGAACTTGACATTTATTTTTAAGCATGAGAAGAAAATGTATGCAATGTTGGAAGCAAATACAGGGATAGAAAGAGCTTCTAAACAGTTGCAGGCAGGAGCAGTGGAACAGGAAGAAATATTACATGATGTGTTACTGGCTTTACTTTTGTGAAACAGCAACTAATGACTAGGTATGGAATACGTGGATTATATAATGTTAAGCTTTAATGTCTTTTTAAAGAAGAAGGGTGGGGGAATGTGGTTATTATTTCAAACCAGGTGTGTCTTTATGATTTTATAGCAACTGATCATTCATGGGGGTTGTTAGGATGGTGGCTGAAATAGAAATTTAGAATAATATTCTAAGAAACAGAAAAGGCAATCATTTTTGTTCTAATTGACCAGAGCTGCAGAGATAACAAAAAAAAAAAAATGTTTTTTTTTTTTTTTTTTTCAGAAAGATCATGTGCATTCAAACTTGTGAATTTATTAATCTGAGTTGGGGAGGGTGTCCTTGGTGGAAAGGTTAAATAAAGTACCCTGGGTGAGAATTTCACAGGGTGAGAATTTTTCATCTTCAAATTGTCCACCTACAGTAAGGAAATTTCTTTCTTTTTTTTTTTTTTTGAGACAGAGTCTCACTGTGTGGCCCGGGCTAGAGTGCCTTGGCATCAGCCTAGCTCACAGCAACCTCAAACTCCTGGGCTCAAGCAATCCTCCTGCCTCAGCCTCCCAAGTAGCTGGGACTACAGGCACGTGCCACCATGCCCGGATAATTTTTTCTATATATTTTTAGTTGGCCAATTAGTTTCTTTCTATTTTTTAGTAGAGATGGGGTCTCGCTCTTGCTCAGTCTGGTTTTAAACTCCTGACCTTGAGCAATCCATCCGCCTTGGCCTCCCAGAGTGCTAGGATTACAGGCGTGAGCCACCATGCCGGCCCATTCCCCTTCCATATTGAGCAAGAAACACTTGTTTTCTAAATCACATAAGTAAAGGAATAATATCCTTACCTACAAAGGACAGGTTCCTAAAGGTTTCCCGCATCACGTCTCTGTAGAGATTCTTCTGGGAAGCCTTCATTAAAGCCCATTCCCCTTCAGTGAAGGTCACAGCCACATCCTCAAAGGTCACTGAGTCCTGAAACATCCCACATGTTCAGAGATGGATGACACTGAATAGCAGGGGGGATATGTGCTCGGTTCATAAGAGGTTCACATGATGCTGTGGTCTCCAAACATTTATTCTATGACTTGGTCATCAGACTGTTACTCATTGTCTACACTCACTCCCTAACACAACAATGCTGATGCTAGAATTGAACAATTTAGTGAAGTTAACAACTGAACAGGAACATGCCTCTTGTTGGTGAGTTCAGGAAGATAGGTTACCTCTAATGTCTCTCAGTACAGTGGGTCTGTAATGCCTGTCATAATAAAGTCCTACTACCTAGTGTTCAAAAGAAATACAACATTAACAGTCCTGAGACTGTTTATCCTTAGAAACTGCACCCAGTTATTTCACGTGTTAGGTCACAAATTTTTGCCTTTGAGATGTTATTACATTAACAGAGAACATTTGGAAGCTGTAACCTGGTTTCCTATAGACCAGATTTAACCAAGTATGATGAAAGGTTAATGAAAGGCATCCCACCATTGTAATGGAGAAATTTTAAACTCTTTATTGGGCAGTATCAAAGAAGAAGCAAACAGGGGAAAAGATAGCACATGTTCTTGAAATGAATTCAATGTCACCAAGATGATACCTCTCACAAATATCTAAAGTTCCCTAACCTCCACAGACAGACTTTTAAGTAGTCAACAAAAACTACATCAAACCTAACAGAAGTATCAAATGTCTAACAATGGTAAAAATCTTTTGAACAAGAGAGTGACAGCATACCTAACCTTCATAAGGAATTTTGAAGCTGAGCAAGGTGGCTCACACCTGTAATCCTAACACTCTGCGAGGCCAAGCGGGAGGATTGCTTGAAGCCAGGAGTTCAAGACAAGCCTGAGCAAGAGCAAGACATCATCTATACAAAAAAAAAAAAAGGAAAATTACCTGGGCATAGTGGTTCATGCCTGTAGTCCCAGCTACTCAAGAGGCTGAGGCAGTAGAGTTGCTCAGCAATTTGCAGTTGCAGTGAGCTATGATGACACCACTGCACTCTAGACCAGGTGACAGAGCGAGATTCTGTCTCAAAAAAAATTTCTTTTGAAACTGTAATATCCAGGGCACCATGCTATTAGCAGAGAGAAACAGACAAAGGGAAAGAAAAAGAGTCTTCAATGAAAAGTTGATCACGGATAGAAAAGATATTGTGAAATACTGGAAGAAATCATGACCTTGTTAATACAGGAGGCAGAGACAAACTGATATCTAAGTGGATAAATGCTTTGTATTCCCCTTTATTCCATCAACAATAATCAATTTATGGTGCAGCAGATAAACATGAAAGATAAAATTAGAATGCTTTGATAAGTCACAGCTAAATGTCTTTTTGATGCAATGACAAAATTTTCTCACATAAGAAAAAGAGTTTTTAGCCATTGTAACAAAAAAAAAAAGAGTAAGCCACAAACAAGTCAATTGGAATATTTAAATATGTTATAATTAATGAAGGTAAAAGACAAAGTAGGAGAAAATATCTGCAATATATGCATATATACAATGTTTAGTGTGCAGAGCAAAAGTGAATGAACACAGAATTAATTTCCGAGAAAATAACCAAAACATATTTAAGAGAAGATAAAAGATCGTATCTGAGCCCGGTGCGGTGGCTCACGCCTATAATCCTAGCACTCTGGGAGGCCGAGGCAGGAGGATCGCTCAAGGTCCGGAGTTCGAGACCAGCCTGAGCAAGAGCGAGACCCCGTCTCTACTAAAAATAGAAAGAAATTAATTGGCCAACTAAAAATATATAGAAAAAATTAGCTGGGCATGGTCGCGTGCGTGCCTGTAGTCCCAGCTACTTGGGAGGCTGAGGCAGGAGGATCGCTTGAGCCCAGGAGTTGGAGGTTGCTGTGAGCTAGGCTGATGCCACAGCACTCTAGCCCAGGCAACAGAGTGAGACTCTGTCTCAAAAAAAAAA
>CAUYPO010029391.1:0-85983 GCA_963574435.1 Cheirogaleus major | reverse complement strand
ATCAGCCTAGCTCACAGCAACCTCAAACTCCTGGGCTCAAGCAATCCTTCTGCCTCAGCCTCCCGAGTAGCTGGGACTACAGGCATGTGCCACCATGCCCGGCTAATTTTTTCTATATATTTTTAGTTGGCCAATTAATTTATTACTATTTTTAGTAGAGACAGGGTCTCACTCTTGATCAGGCTGGTTTTGAACTCCTGACCTTGAGCGATCTGCCCTCCTCGGCCTCCCAGAGTGCTAGGATTACAGGTGTGAGTCACCGCGCCTGGCTGGGGGCCTCACTCTTGTTCAGGCTTGTCTTGAACTCCTGACCTCAAGTGATCCTCCCGCCTCGGCCTCCCAGAGTGCTAGGATCACAGGAGTGAGCCACCATGCCCGGCCTCATTTTCCTTCTTGTATTGGCCTCTCCGCTCAAGGAGGCAGAGGTGGCCTCTGGTGGTCCAGGCCAACCTGGTTCTGGCTGTTGGCAGTCCTGGAGAAAGAGAGACACTCTGTCTGATGGTGCCAGCACAAGTTCCAGGGAAGACTCCCATTGGCTCAGCTTGGGACACATGCCTACCTCTGAACCAATCACTTAGCAGGATGAAAGGCTCTGATTGGCTAGGTTTGGGTGACTCCAGCCCACCTCTGGGGCTGGAGTTTGGGGTCAGTGCTCCTAGAACCAGAGGGACTGGGATAGGCAAGGGCTGCTTCCCGCAGGAAGTTGGGGGAGCTGTTTCCTGATTAGAGGTGTGGGTTTGCACAGGGGCGATGGCAGGGAGCTGCCACAGGCAACGAGCCCTAGTGGGGGTGGCTGCTCTAGACATCTCTGAGCCACGTGTGTCCTCCCCATCCCGGTGAGAGGTGGGGCTCGCCCTGTGTGTCTGGGCCCCCCCTCCCCCCGGGCAGGTGCACATGGCGTCAGGGCCTGGCTTGAGAACCGCTGGGGCGTCTGAACCACTTTCTGCCTTCAGCAGCCCTTGCCCGAGTCAGACTCCCTGCGCGAGGCGCCCCCTGGCGTCTGTCCTTGGCTTTGCTGGGTTCAGAATCACATACAGTCAATCGTTATTATGAATTCGGTATTCGCCAGTTCACCTACTTGCCGAAATCTATTTGTACCCCTAAAATCAACACCTGTGGCATTGCCAGGTTACTGGCGGACACGTGCAGAGCAGCCGGGCATCTGAGTCACCTAGGCACCTGTCCCCAGGTACGCTCGGATGAACTGCTGCTCTGCCGTCTTGTGTCAGCTCTCGATGCAGTGAAGTGTCTTCTTTGTGGTCCGTTTGGTGCCATCTTTTTCATATTTTTGTGCTTTTTTGTTTCCATTTTGCTTTTGCTGCTTAAAATGCCCCCCCATCCCCGACCTCAGTGCTGAAGTGCTGTCTGTGTTTCTAAACGCAAGAAGGCTGGGACGTGACCTGCGGGGAAAACGCACGTTCGATAAGCTCCATTCAGGCATGAGTTATAGCGCTGTTGGCTGTGAGTTCGATGCAAATGAATCAACAGTATATGGTAAATAAAGTGTCTTCAAACAGAAACACACATAAAACAAGGTTGCGTACTGATTGATTGAGGAAAATGTTGTGACCGGTGGCTCGCGGGAACCTAACCCTGTATTTCTCCTAGGAGCAATGACTCAGTAGTTGCTAATTTGGTGTTTGCTGAGTCAGTATTTGCTAATTCGGTGTTTGCTGAGTCAGTATTTGCTAATTGGGTGTTTGCTGACTCAGTATTTGCTAATTGGGTGTTTGCTGACTCAGTATTTGCTAATTCGGTGTTTGCTATAACTTTATAGAACGTAACTACCGTGCATGATGGGAATTGGCTGTCAGTGGCTGGGGGTCATCGAGCCACACCAGAAAGGCGTTTCGGTGTCATCAGAGTGAGCTGTGGTGCTGGCCCCTGAAGTCGCCCTCAGCCTGGTCTAGACCCACCAGAGGAGGAAGCGCTTGGCTGGGGAAGATGACCCCCAGCCCCGACTCTCCCATTGTGTGTTGCAGGCTCTTTTCTCGTTTCCGGAGGGCTTGACAAGTCCGTGGCTGTTTGGGATGTAGGAGAAGGCTACCGGAAGCTGTCCTTGAAGGTACGAATGCCGGCGCCAGACGTTCCTTAGTCCTTCCGGTGCTGGGTGCTGGGTGCTGGGTGCTGGGAGCTGGGTGCTGGGAGCTGGGTGCTGGGCGTGGAGCTCAGAGCAAGCCCGACGCCACCCTCCTAGGCTCAGAGTCCAGCAAAAGGGAACAAAAGCGTATTTGATTTTGCCCAAGACAGAGCTTCAGAGGAAAGCAGAACCAGCTGGGGTCAGACGGGCTTCAACCGTCTGTGGCTCAGGCTGCCCTACCCCTGTCTGGTTTGCCCCGACCTGGGGCCCCTCTGCCATCTCAGGCCCATGAGGTCCAACCCACTCTCGGGACACTGCCTTCTTTGAGCCCAGCCAGGACCAGTGCCCCTCCCACCAGAGGACCCAGTGCTACCTATGGGGGGCTCTCCTTCCACACACCCTCCTCCAGTGCCCATGGGAGGGCTCGGCAGCCCCTCTGTGAGGTGTGCGGCTCGGTAGGACGAGCCTCTGAGCCTAATTTGAGTGTGACCTCAGGGAGACATGCAACTCTTCTGGGTCTCCCTTTCCTTGGGTGTAAAATGGTAAGATGGTACTGGAAGGTCTCAGTGACCCCCACCTGACCTCTATGACCTTCCAGGGGCCCATCAGCATTTCTCAGGGACAGGTGGACAACGCTGCACTTCATGCTGGGGAGGGGGTGGGGGGAGGGGGCCATGCCTGGGGACATGGGCACTGAGGCCAGCTCAGCATCCCTCCACCTTTCCGTGCCAGCACCCCTGCCTCTGGGAACTGCCCTCTCTCCCCTGCATGGTTCTGGGGTCTGCCCAGCCCAGCTGCGCTCCCTGCCCCCATGCACCGTGGGCTCATAACAAGAGTCCTTTCCGGGATTTTATACCTGGGCACTGAGAAGGTAGGTGCCAGAAGTCAAGGGGAGTGGCCCCTGCCCCCCAGGCAGGAAAGTGAAGTCCAAGGGCAGGCAGGGGTGGCGCTGGCAGTGGAGGCAGAGTGCAGCCCCTGAATGACAGTGAGCCCCCGGGCCCTGTGTGGCCTGCACTGGCTCTTGCAGAGGTGCTCCAGCCCTCCTTGCTGCCCACCCGCTCAGACCTCTCTCCTTCACCTCTGCCTGTGCCCCTGACTGCCCGGTTGGGAGAGTAGCAGCTGCTGCCACTGGCTTTTCCTGTGTTGCCCACCTTGAGTGCTCAGCGCCAGGCCAGGGACCAGTCTGGAGTGTGGCCTGGGCATCGGGCAGCGAGGGTGAGAACTGCCCGCCACCGGTGAGGGGCTCTCTCTCGGTGCAGAGCTGGCTCCACCTCACCTCTCAGCTCCGTCCTTACCCGGGGAGACCCTCTGCTCCAGCCTGGGAGGATGGGGTCCCGGGTGCTGCAGTCCTGCTCTCCCAGGACACAGGATGCAGGGAAGGAGAGGAAGTCAGGGCTGCACAAAGCCCCACAACAAAAGGCAGGAGAGTGTTGGTGCCAGAGAGACCTGACTGAAAGCCACTGGTGACACAAGGAGGGAGTGGCTGGGCTGTCTGCCCCTCCCCTGTGGAACCCCCGATGATCACTGCTTCCCCAGCCCCCCACCCCCTCCATAGGGCACCTCTGCTGGCCTTTCCTGTCCTGGGACTTTCCCTGCAGAAGGTTCCCCGAGGCCTGGAGCAGGAGTGCGCTCGGCACTGGGCTGAAGGGGCCGCACTGGCCTGTTCGTCCTTTCTCGATTGTGCAGTCTCCTAACTAGGGAAAGATCAACCTTTTGCTTGCAACTGGGGCTCAGCTTCCTCTCACCTCTCTGCCACCCTTGCCAAGTGTGAATGCTTTCTCGCAGCGGGATGATTAGCAGCGTCTAACCCTGAAGCCCTGAGACTTTTTCCTGAGTCATCCTGGGCCTCGGGGCAGGGCCTCATGGCCAACACAGCCTTTCATGCCGCCCTCCTGCTCAGCACATTGCGCGGGGACCCAGCGTCACACTGGCCAAGTGGGCTGTATGACAATATTTTATTTTAAGATCCAGATGCCCACCCAGCTGCACCAGCTGTGCTGTGACCCTCTCTGTTAATGTGAGTTGGAAAGGAGACGGCAGGGCAGCTCCCAGCTCTGGGGCTGGGGGCAGGGCAGCAGCAGCACCATTGTGTCCCTGGGCTTACCTTGTCCCAGCTGCCAGGATGAAAGCAGACCCTTCATTATCCCCCAAACCAGAGCGGCACCCACGGGGGGCCCAGGCCTGGGTCCTCCAGCTGGGGCCGGCTGGAGACTCCTGTTTCCCCCTCCCCACCCCCACCTGGCCTCTAAGAAGGTGTGAAATAATGAAAGGAGGTAAGAGGGGGAGGTACCCAAAATAAAGGCCTCTGAGGATGAAAGCCCGAATCTAGCCTTCTCACTGAAAAGACTTCCATTTGTTCTTGGGTAGAGTTTAAAGAAGAACAGAGTATTGTCATCGTGAAATGGTTTCATTTTAAGCCTTTACTTTGGGGGGTTGGTTCTGGTTTTGTACTTTCTCTCCTCCCTGTGGCTGCTGCACATGAAAGGCCGGGGCCAGGCCCGGCATGGGGGTGGGAGGTGGGGGCTGTTGGTTTCTCTTTGATTTACCCAAGAACAGCAGGAAGCTCGCTCTACCTGGAGATGTCTGGCTGTCTCCTTCCGGCTGGTCCCAGACTTTGCTGAGAATAATTCCTTCTTGAAAAAAAAACATAACAATTCCCATTAAATGTTTCAAACTGCCCACACCAAACTCAAAGCTCAGAGAGAGGGCTTTGAAGGCTTTTCACGGAACAAAAATAAAACCCTTCGCAGACCTTGGAGAGATGTTGCTGAAATAACTCCCAGGTATGTGAAATGCGCCTGAGATATGTGAGCAGCAGAACAACAGCCCTGGTGCCCGAGGTGGGGAAGGTTTGATGAACAAATGGAAGAAATGAGGGATGCGGGAGGGAGGCTGCTTCCAGGGATTTCACAGATCTATCTGATTCGATCCAACATGGGGCCAAAGTTGCCATTGCTGATTGTCTCCACTAACGAGGGGAGCAGATTATCCCCAACAATGACGAATCAGTCCCCAGCCACCTTCCCCCTTCCCACCTCCCATCTGGATGGCTGGGGACAAGGGGCACAGCCCAGGCAGGAACCCCACAGAAAGGTCTTCGAGGTCGTTCTCAGCTCAGAGTCTAAAGCCAGCCACGCCCCAATTCAATTCATTCAGTCAATAAACATTTATTGAACACCTACTATATCCCAGGCATTGTTCTAGGGGCTGGAGATGCAGCAGTAACAAAACAAAGATTCCTGGACATCATGCTGCATGTTCCAACAAACCCGGAAGCATAGGACAGTTCCCAGGGGCTGCACTTCTCCAACTGGAACCGACAGGCAGGTCACCTGGGCCCCATGAGAAGCAGCACCCAATCAGGATTCGCAGGCGGGCCCTGGGGCCTGCACACCTAACCAGCTCCCAGGCTGCTGGCCTGTGGTCAGAGCACCTGGCTGTCTGGGTTCCACCCAGCTCTGCCACCTGCTGTGTGGGCTTGGGCAAGCTTTTTGGCCACATTCTGACTCAATTTTCTCATCTATAAAATAGAGGTTCAACTAGACCCCATCTCATAGAGATATATTGTGGGAAAAAATTTTCTTTTTCTTTTCTTTTTCAGCCTAAGCTACTTGCACTGGGTTCCTGCATTACTCACTCAGTGTCTAATCGATGCATCTTTGTACCTTGCTCGCGCTCTGAGCTTCCCCGTCTTTCCTGCCTCATGGTCGGGTCTACTTGGTTCCAAAGGCTCCTTCCAGACCTGAGAACGTAGAGGGGTGCACGGTTTCTCTTCAAATGCCCCCACTCGGCACGGCTGAGGGTGGGAGGGGACGGTTTCTCCTTATAACCGCTGATGGACCATCTCATCATCCACAGCCTCCAGCAGGGGGGACAGAGCAGACAGCTGTGGACAGCTGCATCCCATGGGGACCTTGGATCAGCTGGAAAAGTGGAAGAGCTGAGAGTTATTCAGTGCCCAGGATCTGCGGTCACACTCCCTGGGTGCAACTCCTGGCTCTTCTGCTGGAGACCTGGGCCACCCAAGGCAAGGTGACCTCTCCGCTCCTCCTTTTCCTCTCAGAGCAGTGCCAACTCCTGGACTTGGTGACTCCTCCTTGTATCTGTTTTTCTGGGATACAACTTGGAAGCAGGCCCACAATCGGCATGGCGGGAAGGCATCTGTTCCAGCCAGGTGGCATTTTAACCGACAGGCTTCAGCCTCCCAAGCGAGTTTGTGATTTAGATGCTGGTAGTGGTGGTCACATTGGTAGGTCGTGGGGACTGACGCCAACCTCAGTTCCAGCAGGGGTTCGGATGTCTTTACCCACGGTACTTCCAAAGCAGAAAGAGTAAAAATGAACCTGACATTATGACCCACTGGGCAGGGCAGGGAACATGTCCAGTGATGCCCGAACCCCTTCATCTGAGCAGTGACCAGGCCGAGCGTTTGCGCTTGCGTCAGGCACGGGCAACTGCAGCTGCGACTCCAGCCTTCAACGTCCACCCTGCTGCTGACCACACCTTCTGCCGAGGGCCTTGGTCTCAGTGAGAATCCAGTCCTCCACTTACTGCGTGCACGACTACAGAGACTAGACGATTCATCTAAGACCTCTGGGTCTCAGGTTTTGCATGCGTAAAATGAGAACATTGGAATGATGTTTCTAAGGATGCTTGGCTTAATGCCAGGTGGGACGAGAGCATGTCCTGGAGGATGAGGGTCTAGAATATCATCGTAGCGGGTGGATTCAGCCCACTGCAGCCCCACCCAAACAAACCCCATGTGGAGGCTTCCTCTTCTACAGCACCACTATGCAATATGTGGGACACACTTAGACATTATTCATTGTTCTCGTGAAATTCAGTGTTACCTGGGTATCCTCTATTTCATGCGGCAACCCTAGCCCCCACCCCATGCTCTGCTTTGGTCCCCGTCCCCCAGCCTCCCAGCCTCCCTGGAGTCTCCTCACTTTGCTGCCACCCCAGCCCAGATGCCCCTCGCCGGCTGGGGGAAGAGGATGTTCTATGTCCTCTCTACACTATTGTTAAGATATAAACTCAATGCTTATTTCCACCTTCTTTTTGATTTGCAAGAAACTATCCTGGATTTTTGTTTTAAGCATATGACCCGTTTGTTTGGTTTTTCTTTTCATTCCCACTGTAACTTTTTTTCTCTGAAAGCAATGCGGGTGTGGCTGCCTCTGAGTGACCACCAGGGAAAAGGTTAGGTGTGAGGATTTTGGAAAAGTTCAGGGATGAATCTGTAGAGACACCGTCCCCCTGCACAGTGAATCCGTGAGGCTGCTGTCACTGGGGTGGGTGGAGGGGGTGGAAGTCACTCTGGGAACCGGAGGGGGTGGACAAGGTTTAACTGTTCTGAGGGCATCTTGTCTGGAGCCCAGCTGTGTGCGTTGATGAGGCCCATTTAAATATTTTAAATTATTAGTAAATTCATTTTTGCAATAGGAAATGCTTGTTTTTTACTCAAACAGTACAAAATGGAATTGAGGGAAGCCTCACTCCTTCCCCACCCCCAAACATTTTCTCTACTCTCCAGAGGCCAACTCGAGGACAGGCACAGATCATGCACCCTGGGGCGCAACTTGTCCCTTCGTGGGTGTGTTTTGTGCACAGACTGTAGCTGTACAGTTTGCACTGTTTTGCACCCTGCTTCCTTGCCTCGCTCTCTGACCTGTCTGCAGTTGACTTTAGGTGGGTCGTCACAGGCAATGGGGGACATGGCCTCGGCGTCTGTGCGGGGGTTCAGGGAGAGGGCCTGGCACCAGTCTGCGCAGAAACACTTGGATAGCCCCTGGGAATGTTACCCCCCTTCTGGAACTGTTGGTCCAGATTGCTGATTAATATTTACAAGAACGCTTTAAAATTCAACTTTGCAAAAGAGTCCACAATAGCTTTTGGATTCCATCTGATCTTTGTTGGTGTGCCTAGAGCTGTCTGCATACACTTTTAATTAGTGTATACATGCCGACTTTTGTTTTGTCCCCTTTAATATCGCTGCTCATAAACACTTCCCTGCGCTAACATAAGATCATATCTTTTTGATTTGCAATGGAAAAACTGTGTCACTATTTTTTCCATCACTCAAGCATCTATGGAGTTGATCTTTTTGCCAGAGTTCTCTCGCTGGTGTTTGAATACAAAAAGGAATGTGAACTATGTCATCTGAAAACTGCTGATTAACTATGAAAATGTCTCAGCTCTCACTTGCTCTACATGTAAAGATTAAAAGCAATAACAGCCACGTACCCTCCTTCCTCTTCTTCAGAACATGGCAAATGGAGGAGCTCCCCACCCCCACCCCATCTTCATCACACATGCCATTCCTTGCAGGCTCTTGGCAGTGGAAAGGATTAGTAAACTATGTCAAAGGCCAGGCGCCAAAAATCACACCCCATGCTAGCCAGGAAAACCCTCCCCTCCCCAGCCATGCCTTTTTCCCGCCATTCCCCTACCCCGGGCGCCGTGTATAACATCACTGAGCAGAGAGTGGGTGCTTTGGCTAACTTTCCCGTTCACAACCTTCACTGAAACACCTTCTGGACCACACTGGAAAAGAGAGTACATGGTTCCCCTTAAAGGATGACAAGGCTGAGTCTCCTTAAAGCCAGCATTACCAATGGAAATTTTGCACAAAAGGTGAATTTTGAGCTTTGGTGCAGACATCGGTAACCAGAGATGTGATAACACAGCAGGTAACCACTGGTGCAGAAGGGGAGTCGCCCAACCAGAAGACATGGCAGTGGATGGGTAGATGCTGGGTCCTGGAGCCCACTCCACGGGGCATGTGCTGTCCTTGAGATTCTGGGTCCCCAGGGGCCCTGGAGAGGGGCTGGGTCAGCCAACAGTGGGGGCACCAGTGGTGGTTACTGGACCACAGTCTGGCAGAACAGCAGGGTTCCCGTAACCAGTACAGCTGTCACCGGGAGTACTGGCTAAACACCAGCCCCAGGGGAAAGCAAAAGTTTGGGGCTCCCATAAGAGCTCCACCTTCTTTCCATGTGCCTGTCCTGAGGCTATCTCAGCAATCCTTCTATCCTGCAGAGATGGGTTAATAAGAAGGGGAACGTACAGAAGACTGGGGCAGCCGGGAGAGACCAGGGTCCAATACAGACAGGGGCAAAATGCTGCCGCAGGAGCTGAGCAGCTCTGCCCCATTGGCTGTCTCATCCGCCCTGCCCTCTGCTCCCACGGTGCCTCTCAAGACCTTGCTGGCGGTCCTGAGCAGCTCAGCTCTGACAAAGGTGACTGTATCGGTCACATTTCACACTGGGTGCTCTGAAAGTGAAAGGAGCGATTAACAATCACACCAGGTCCAACCCTAGCAAACCACGAACAGAAATTCTGTCTCCCCAGTGCTGACTTATAAACCCCCTTGCACAAGAAAAGCCAGCTAAATAGGGAGCCTTTGTTTCCCCCAAACATTCTCCTCAGAGACAAGAACAGGTTTCTCCCCACAGGTCAATTCAGCTGCTAATAAATACTTTCTTCCTAGCCTTCCAAGTATATTGTCAGAAGGAAGAAAGGAAACAAATACGTAAAGAAACGGACATTTTATGGGCAGTCTCTGTGTACAAGGAGCTCCACGTTCAACGTCATTTAACTTAATCCTTACAACCCTGTGGGGAAGGTGGGATTTCCCCCATTTTGTGGATGAGGAAATTGAGACTGCAAGGGGTCTTGGCTGCTGGGTGGGAGGGTGAGGATTCTAACCAGCTAAACCAGCTTGTCTGGCTTCATGATCCAAGCTTTCCCAGCACAAAGTACCCATATCTCCAAAAGGGAAGACATGAGGTATATCCAGAAGGCCATTTACGCTTAAAATGAATGTTCTTCATAAAGGACTCAACTTGAGCCCAGAGACATTTGACCCCTTCCTGCGCAAGCATTTTCCTTTTCTATTTTGGATCCTTTGACATTTTTCATCAGTGGACTGCTTCTGACCGGTTTTGATAGCCACATTTTTATTTACATGCAAATTCTCAGCAAGCAGCCCACATGTAAATACTATACTAATTATTAAACTTGGGTCGCTCATCAGAATTCCGCGTCCTAATTGGCCACCAGGTTGCCGATAACCCGCAGTAGCCTGATTTGGAGCCCCAATTTTCACATCTGCATAATAAAAGGAAACAGGAGGCTGAGAGTGTACACCTATTTTATGTGTTTCTTCAAGGTCAAATCATCTTTTATTCCCTTCCCAATCTACATATTCATAAAGACCTTTGTACAATTAATGAGACAGAAGATTAAATGGTTGCAGATTAAGAACAAACCCTACTGTTCTAATTAGAGTAAAAGTTACTTAGTCAATCAGATTAGAATTCCAAATTCAAACTAGCTAACACAGAGGCATAGCAATGCCAACACACACACTCCGCCTGGCTGGTAGCCCACCTACAGCTGGCGGAGGCGGGCAGGAAAAGCCATAAACCCTGGGATTATTGCTACTTTCGCAAAGACCCTTCTAAGTGCCCCTGGTGGTGGAGGAATGCAGGAGAGGGGATGGAATCCCAACCCATCTCAACGAGGCAACACTGTTTCGACCCAGGGGGTTAGAAGAAGAAGCAGTCTGCCCACATTGATTGGATTATGGATTTTCTCAGACTCCTCCTTGGGGAACCTTAAGGAGTTCCGACAAGTAGTGAGCGCTGGAGATGAGGTCTTGGGGGCCTGAGCCTGGATACAGAGATTTAAGATGTAGTCCTTTCTGTAGGGGAGCTTGCAATTTCCTTTGGGATGTCAAGACCTGCACATGTGGAGATAATTTGGGAGCAGGGTCCTCACCTGGGCTCCATGGACTCCTTGAGCAGTGTTTCTTGAAGTGTGGCTCTAAAACACGCATCTAATGATCAGATACACTGGCCACAATGCAGATCCCCTGTCACACCCCAGACCAGCTAGCAAGGCCTGAACATCTGTATTTTTGAAAAGCCCCCGATGATTCTGATGTACATTGAAGTTTGGAAACCACTGGCTTGGAGGGGTCTGTGGATGGACGTTAGAGAATCCATGGACTCCCAGATATCACACACATTTTATTTTTATGTACATTTTTCTTGAAAGAGGTCCCTAGCTTCCACCAGGTACTCAAGAAATGTCCACATCAAAAAAAAAAAAAAAAAAAAAGTTACTACTCCTGGGATAGAAGAAAGAGATTAGGAGAGCAGAATTCAGCACATTGGCGGACACTGGCCATGGTAAAACCCAGGACAAATCACAGAACTCGAGGTCTAGGGAAGTCCCCAGTGCAGTCAGGTGTTGGCAATTCTTTCCTTCCACCCCAGTGGTGCAGGTGACAGCAGCACAGGAGCTCAGAGGAAAGTGAGTGGGTGAAGCAATGGCCCGGAGGGGAGCTCTGGTCCACAAAGGAAGGGCATAGTCTGGCTGGGGACTTTGCCTGAGCACAAGGTGGGAGTTGACATGGCCAGGGAAGGAGCCAGGCACGGGCCTGCCGCCCAGGAGCACTGTGGGTGGGAGTCTCTGCCTCCTTTGTTGAGCATGCCCAGTTTCTCCTTCTTGTCCTCCATTATTCCCACTTGGTCCCGTTTGCACCTGGAGCAGATGGCCACCTTCTCTGTCTTGAGTGCCTCCCCCACCCCGGGGAACAGGAGTCCTCTCCTGACCTACTGCATGATCCCTAATGAGATCACGTCTGCCTGCCTGGAGAGCCGATTAGCCTTCGGCACCAGGTTATTACCCTTTGCAAGTGGCCCTCGGCTTGCCCAGTTGTCTGCCCGCCTGGGGCCCCACACACCTGGCTGGCCCAGGGCAGCTGCTGGGAGCCACTCCTTGGCAGCTGGCTCATTAGCAGACAAGGCCTCCCCAGCAGGCAGAACTAAGTGGGGGATGTCACCTGGGCCTGTCTGGGCCTGGATCTCAGGAGTGGTGCATGCCCACCATGCAGCTCCCACAACCCTGGAGTGTCAGGTGGGGACTTTCTACCCATGCAGCGATACAGGTACCTTAGAGGGGCAGGACAATCATTTTGTCGAAGGCTCCTGAGGCCCCTGCCCTGCCCTGCCTGAAGAACCTTCCTCAGGGCCTGCAGGACAGTGAAGGGAGACATCCACAGTCTCTCCGAGCCCAGGGCTGTCTCCTGAATTTGGTCAGCAGGTTCGTCCTCCACTCAGATCTGTTGCTCCTCCAGCACGTGGAGTCTAATCTCCATCCCTGAAGCTCAGGAAAAGCCAATAAACTGCACTCCATCTCCCCCCGCTTTTCCTGCCCCTCCCTGTACATCCCCTTGTTTTGGTTCCCTCCCCACCTGGGGTCAAGGTGGCAAGCTCGCAGAGACAGAGGAAGTGCCGCCTAGGGTTCCGCAGCGCCTGGACACGCCCACCGCGCCGCGGGAGGCCCCGCCCACCACCCGCCACTGCCTGGCCCCAGAGAGGAGTGGGACGTTCGGAGCCAGGTACCTGGCTCTCTTTTGCCCATCACTCTTTCCCCACAGTACCCTCCATCCACCCCCTGTGCTGCCCACCCCAGCGCGGGCCCTGAGGAGGCTGCCAGCTTCCTGCAGGCCCCCACACCTGCTCTTGCCGCAGCTGTCCGCAGGCCTCTGGGGGCTGCCAGGGTTTCCGGGAGGTCCCCGTGGGTGTCTCTGTCCACACCCGGTGAAGAGCCCCATACTCTGCCCGAACACCTGTCCTTTGGCTTTGATCTTCTTCCAAACTCAAGCCTCACATACTGTCTTTCAAATTATTCAATGGGACGAGGGGGTTGGCTTGGGGTCGGGGAGATGGAGAAAGCCTAGGGAACAGTTTACTTCAGGGTGGTGGTCTTCTGACACCGGGAGAATCCACACACCCCACCCTCGCCTGAGGCCCAGAGAGTAAGAGGCAGGGAGGCCTCAGCTGGACTTCCCAGAGCAGGTCCTGTCCCTATTAGTCCACTCCGTGGCAACGCGCCACAGACTGGGTAGCTTAAACAGCAGAAGTTTGTTTTCTTACGGTTCTGGCAGCTGGAATTTTGCTCTGAAGAAGTTGGCAGGGTTGGTTCCTTCTGAGGCCTCTCTCTGCTCCGTTAGACGGCTGCCTCTCCCTGCGTCTTCACATCACCTTCCCTTTGTGTGTCCAAATTTCCTCTTCTTATAAGGACACCAGTCAGATTGGATTAGTAACCCCTTGATGACCTCATTTTAATTTAATTACCTCTTTAAAGACTCTATCTCCAAATATGGTTACATTCTGAGGTACTAGGGGTTAGAACTTCGGCATACAAATTTTGAGAGAGGACGAAATTCAGCCCATAACAGCATTCCAAGGACCCCGCAAGACCCCACAATTCCTCTGGGGCTTGCCAAGCTCAGGGGCAGAACATACATTCCTGGGAAGTTCCCACCTCCAGCTGGGGAATCAATGGTGATGGAGACAAGCACGTGTCCAGGCTCACACCCCTTATTCTTGGAGTCGGGAGACCCTGCAAACCCCTGTAAAGGGCCATCGGGCCCAGGCCGCAGCTCCAGTGGGGCTCCAGTTAATCTTCCACATTAATCTGGCGCTTTTAACGGTCCTCCAGTTGAGCATTCGAGGAGGCATCCTCTAGAGCAGCATGCACCCGACCTTATTTTATGAAACAGGCTTCCTTATCCCCACTTCACAGAGTAGAAGAGTGAGCCACAGGGTCATCCAGTAAATTTGAATGCAGGATGTCTAGCCCTTGAGCTCAGGCTGTTAACCAAGATCTTGAAGAAAACATAAGGAATTTTAAAAATATCAAGGTGGGAAAAGCTTTTTAAAGCATGACATAAATCCAGAAGCATTAAAGTAAAAGACTGATAAATTTTACATCATGCAAAGAAACCCCTCCATGGCCAAGAATGACAATAATAAGGACCACCACCTCAATTCAGACAAAAGACAAAAGAAGCGCCAGGGAGACCACTTATAATATATGACAATTGCCACTTTCTTTAATATACAGTGAGCTCTTCCAAATCAATAAGAAAAAGTTCAACAACCCAAAGAAAAATGGAGTGCAGATGAGGAGAAAAGCTATGGACAGTTCACAGAAGAAATAGAAGTGGCTACTAACATGTGAAAAGTCACCCAAGGCTACCCACAGTTAAAGAAATGCAAATCAAAGCTCAGAGTCTCCATTTTCACCGGCAGAGTAGCAAAATGGAAAAGACTCACAACTCTAGTACTGATGAGAGAATGGAGAAAGTGAATTTTTTCTGTCTTCTGGGAGGGAGTGCAAATCGATGGAACCTGTTTTAGAGCTCTCTGGGATCTGGCAGTATGTAAACAAAATTGGCATTACAAACACTGTTCCACTCAGCGGTGCGTTCACCACGAGGTATCTGCCCCACAAACAGCTCATCACGAGGATGCTCATCGCACCAGCCTCTGAGATAGTAAAAACCTAAAAACAGCCCAAATGCCTCTGATGGGGCAATGGCTGAATGAATTACGCCCCTCTGCCCCTGCGAGGGGATTCTACACAGCTGCTACAAGGAATGAGGTGGATTCCTAAGTTCCGGAGCTGGGCAGGAAGGGGGTGGATCTAGGATATATTTGTTAGGCGAAAAGGTGAAGTGCTGAGCAGTGTGTAGCAGGGTGTGATCCCATTTGCATGAGAACGTAAATAAAAAAAGCTTTCCTGGGGGAGCAGTGCTCAGAACGAGAAGTTTACCTTCCGGGGTCTTCCTCTGTGTTCTAGGGTTCTCGCACTCTGGTGCATTGGGGTCCCCTGGAGCTGCCTTGTTCAAACGCATTGCTGGCTCCCCTGGAGTGTCTGATTAGACAGGGTGTGGTGGAGGATGAGGGGTTGAGGGAGGTGGGGATGGGGAAAGAATGTGCATTTCAAGCAAGTTCCCAGGTGATGCTGCTGCTGCTGATCCAGGGACCCCACTTTGAAAAGCACTGCTGTCGTGTTTGCATTTGGGCACCACGTGCCGGTATTGGTTTTATAATTTTTAATGATAACTTCTAAACATAATCCCTGGCCCAGGCCTGGGGCTGGGCTGCTCCTCTTCCCTACAACCCTTCCCAGTGACTTGTCATGTTCAGCTTGCTGGTCGGGAAACCACTCCTTGCATCCGAGTCCAGTCCCTCTTGCTTTGTTCTGCCCACCCCCTCTCCCCAGTGAGGTCAGCGACTCACCGGAAGGACAAGCCACATTGGGAACAAAGCTCCCACCCACTGGAAGACAATGATCAACTCCCCCACACACGCCCCCGCCCCTTCAGCCTTCTCCTCTGTGAGATCAAAGCTCCAAACTCCTTCAGCGTAATCGCAAATCTCAGGCTCAGCTTGCCTACTCTCCCCCTAAGTCAGAGCAGGCACAAAAAGAGCTGTCGACACCTGCCTCTGTGGAAAGGTCACGGCTTCCCTGTGACAAGCTGGAAAACTCAGAGTCTGACTCCTGGGGGCCCTGACTTGCCGTCATGAACTAATAACACACCTGCACGCTGGCAGGAGAGGCGCTGGCTAGGTAGGGCCAGTGAGGAAGAGCGGATGCTCCTTCAGATGGCTGGCTCTGTCTCATGGACGCCATTGGAACCTCTTGGCTGTGACATTAGAGTCAGGATCTCTGGGACAACCTCTAGGTCATCCCAGGAGGAGGCCCCAGCAGTGGGAGCTCTGATCATTGTGGTGACCCAACTTCCCTGCTCAGAAGTTCTGGAAACTCTCTGCCCTCCTCGAGCCTAAAAGCAGAATTGGGTCCTGCCCACAGTCCCCTCCTGGCACCCCTGTGAAGCTGGTGGCCACCATGCATAGCCCAGGGACATCTCACCATTGGTGTCCTGCAAATCAGGTAGTAATACAATACCTTGGACCACACCCCTGCTGAGCGGAGGGGGCAGGGTCTCTGGCCACCCTGTCCCCTCGGGGGCACTTCACAGCTTCCCAGAGGGGCTGCTCCCAGCCCCCTCCCAGGTGCCTCCAGCGAATGCCCTCCTTCCCTTCCTCCTCTGTCCTTCACCTCCCTGCCCACAGAAGCAGTGACCTGCTTCCCTCTCCCAGCCCTTTACACAATCCCTCCATTTCTGTCTTCAAAGGAGGGAAAAGGCATTTTGATTATGAAGCATTTCCAGGGCTGTTTAGTTTGCCAAGTGCTGGCTCTTTTGTTTGCCTTCCCTCCCGGCCTCCGCCTGAGTCCAGGCAACGTTTTTATCTCCTCTTTCCAGGTGAAGAAGTGCTGATTGAGAAAGGCCAGGAGACTGCCAAGGTCAGACATTCACCTTCCCAGGGCACTGCAGAGGCCCTGCCACCTGAGCATGGAGCCTAGGGGTGCGCAGCGGACCCAGCCCCCTGGAAGCCAGAAGCCAGGAGGGTGTGAATGCAGATCCTGCCTGAGGCAGGTCTGAGTTGAGAGACTCAGTGAGCAAGTCAGGTCTTCATCCCTTGTACTTTTATCAGACTTTTAACCCTTCAGTTGTTCCCACAATCATGTCCTCATTTGCTTCTTGTAAGTACTGTGGGTAGCCAGGGACTGCCATGGAAACCAAGGCTCTCAGGCACAGGGACATGCCACAGGTCACACCGCGTGATGACTTAAGTGAGCTCTTCCCAGTCAGGGGCTTTTCTCCAATGGCACAGCCTTTGGGGTATGTTCTGGGCTTTGTGGGGCCGGGGCACAGGGCGGAGGAGAGGGAGGCCCTGTTCTGCTCCCTGGCGGCCTGAGTGGGGCCACGGTGACCCTGCAGTGGAATGCCCACAGAGAGGCGACTTCAGAGGCGCCTCGACCAGCCAGGAGCCCACTCCGCTCCTCCTACCTCCACTTCCCACCTCTCCACCTGGATTTTGTTCCAGGCAGCCCCATTTCCCAGCTTCCCCCATTTCCCAGCTTCCCCCAGCACTAGCACCTGGACGGGATCCAGTCTGACCAATGAGTTGCACGTGGCAGGGTGCCGGGACGCCTGGGGAAGTGTGCTGTTCCAGACACAGTCGCCGCCCTGTCTCCTCTCTGCTTCCTGCCTGAATGCAGAAGCGGAGCCCAGCCGGGGGTGGCCATCTGGTGACTCTGAGGACAGAGTCGATGCTAAGGATGGCACAGCCGGATGCTCAAAGGAGCCTGGGTCCCCAGGGCTTCCTCACGAGGCCCCACCAGCCCTGTCTGCTTCTGGCCTTGTTCTGTAAGAAAACGAAACTCCTATCAGGTTAAGTGGCTGTGGTCGGCTGTGGTCAGGAGTGCTGAGCAGAATCTGAAGTCTGAAAGGTCATGCATGGAGCACATCAGAAAAGAGGAGGTCTCTGGCTGCCTGTGGCCTCTTGGTCTCAGATCTGGCCCCCCAGACCCTGGGCCCACCCATTCTGCCACCACACACCCCAAAGCCTGACCCAACCCACAGCCCCTTCTCTGCAGCTGCTGGGAGCTGTGATTGGCTCCCGCCCACTGTGGGCCTGGTCTCTCAGCCACGAGTGCCCCCACCTCTGCCAGGCACTCCTATTTTAGTAAGAACTTCCACACAGGCCCAGCTGCAAGTGGCTGGGGGGATAGCCCAGCAGTTCCTTGTGTCTGTCCACCGTCCGCAATGGTCAGACTTGACCAGCTATGTGGTGTCAGGATGGCTCTGAGGTGACCAGGGCAATTTCTGTTCTTCCCAAGTTACATATGAAGCAAAATTTGATTAAATGACTTGCTAAAGGCATGTGGCTGGTGGGTGGTGGAGATGGAACTAGAACCAGGTGTTCCTGCCCTGTGGCTCTCAAGGGCAGTTCCCTGCCCCACGTTGGAATTACCTGGGATGTTGCTCACAATGCACATTCCCCAGTCCTGCTCCAAACTGACTGAACTGGGGTCTCTGGGGAAGGTGCCCAGGAATCTGCATCATCAAGCATCCCTCACACCCGGGCATAATTCTGTCACACCCCTCCCCAGCTGAGCCGCCTCCCAGGTGTGACAGCCACACCTGTGAGGTGTCAGGTGCCACCTCCACCTTGTGGACCATCCCCCGGGTTCCAGATGGTGACTCTGAGCCAAGCACTCCAGGAAACAGAGGTCTCACTTGGGAAGCGGTTCACAATGCTGAGACCCAGGCTGAAACCCAGACCAGCGAAATCCGAATCTGTAGGGGTGGGGTCCAGGCATCAGTATCTTTCAAAGTTCACCAGGTGATTGCGAGGCTGAGAATCCCCTGTCCCCATGCTGTGTAGAGGAGAACAACGCTTCTCAAACTAGAGGGCATCAGAATCCCCTGGAGGACTGTCACACCCAGAAAACTGGGCCCACCCCAGAGTCTCCCATTCAGCAGGTCTTAGATCCCCAAAATTGGCACGTCCAACAAGTCCCCAGGGGATACTGATGCTGCCAGACTGGAGACCACACTTTGAGAACCACTGGGGTAGAAGAAAGAAGAGGCAGAGGAAGAGCTGAGCGTGGTCCCCTGTGGCCATTGTTCGGTGTGACTTGCTCTGTTGGGAGGGCCCCCCTTGTCCTATTTTCGTAAGTGTTACACATGGCTCCCCAGGGGTGGATTCTCCCAGGTGTACCTGCCAGGGGTGGGAACCTGTCTTTCTAACATAATCGCACCATATAGATGGAGGACTGGGACCTTGCATCCCCAAGGATGGCAGAAGCCACCATCCACATGGATGTGAACTGTACCCCCTACCCAGTATTGTCAAACCTAACAAGCTTCCTGCCGAAAGCTCAGAATGTGACCCTAGAGACTTGTACATGGCACATCAGAAATTCTGCACCTACATTTGCTTTAACTTTTCTTCCCTCTGCCCCTCATCATTTCTGCAAGAATCCTATCTCCCTTTTGGCCCTGGGGACTGTGTGGGCTGGGGCGGACCTGGCTTGCGTGGTGCGGGGCCTACCCGCCTACACAGGCCTGCCAGACACGAACTTGTGCCCAGCCGATCCTGGCATGGGCCACCCAGCGGAGTCAGGAGCACATGGCCTCCCTCCTCTGCCACCTCATGCTGCTGACTGTGCCTCCTCCACAAGGAGATAAACCTGCCGGAGGAATTTGTTTTCTCTGGCAACACGCTCCGTCCAACAGAGCTGGGGCTGAGTCACCAGCGCTGGTTTCCTCTGGGCCCCTCCCTCGGTGACCTGTTCGGGCTTCTCCCTTTCGGGAGGCACTTCCCGGCCTGACGTCGTGTCCCGGGTGTTTCTGTCTTGTGATTCAGGCCCAGCTGCCACCACATTCCTTCCGTGACACTTGGCTGGTGTGGGCTGGGGAATCTTACTTATCAGGGGTGCTCCGTGTGGGCCTGGACGGCGAGAGAGCTTGGCAGTCGGGCGCCCGGCCGCAGGCGCGGAGGCCCCGCGCTGCCCGCAGCAGGGACAGGGCAGGTGGGCAGCGCCCCTGGGGGGAGACATCCAACTCATGGTGGGGGCGCGGGGGAGGCAACCAGGCCTTTGCCAGGTATGAAGTTGTTGGGGAATGTCCAAAGCAGCCGTTGCCTCCCACGTCTGTATCTCCAGACCAGCCCTCTCCCCTGAAATCCCAGCTCCTAAACCCTCCCTGAACCCGCACTCCTGATTTCCACCCCGAAAGCCTCCCCTCCTAATGTCCCAGAAACTCCATCCTTTCTCAGCTCGGCGGAAACTCATGATGACATCCTTGACTCCCGCATTTCTCTTACAGCTCACATGCAAAACCCAAAGCCTCAGCATAGTCTATTTGCCTTTTGTCGTTGTTGTTTTCGGCATACCTGAGTTTGACCAGGCGACTGAGAAATGTCGTGGGTGACTCTGCCAGGGCCAGATGGGCCCTGTGAGGAGCCCTCCCTCTCGTTTACCTTATCCCCCCCCCCATCAAGGTGGAGAGGGGAACCTGCGGTCAGGAGGCTTCTCCCCTGGGAGGACAGCATCGTCCTCCAACCTCTCCCACCAGGGCGGAGGTTGCCATGGGGGCCCTGACGGTCCTGAGCGGGGACAGAGGGCTGGCAGCATCCTTCCCCACATCCTGCACTTGGGGCAAGGCCTGGGCTAGCTCCAGCGGCTTCCTGAGATCCACCACACAGGGAGCTGTACTCTGGCCGGGAGGACCACCTTCCTGCAGGCCAAGCCCTGTGTTGCGCTTGGTCCCTAGCTGGGACGTGGGAGAGACAGAAAGGTGGGGCGCGCAGACCAGGTCCCTCAGCAGCACTTGAACTTCGGGAGCTGCCACCAGCTGCAATTACTTGCTTCTGCCTTTAATTTCATGTTGAGGAGCCAAGGGTGATGGAAAAAGAAATTGGTCCCCATGGGTGGAACGCTTTTACGATATGCATTTATTAGCAAAGCTTCTGAAAGTGTCACAAGCTGAACGCGAGGCAGCTGCCTCCAGAAGTGAGATTCACATGCAGGGTGGAAGTGGTGGATGGAGATCAGGAGAGACACTTTGGACAAAACTTCTGTTAGCAAGAGACCTTCTTTATTTTTAAAGTTCAGAACACTATTGCAACAATTTTCCTCCCCTGGCCACCTGATCTGTCCCTCCTTTCAAATGCACTGTTGCTCTCTAAGGGCCGGTTCAAACAGATGTTCTCTGAACTGATGAACCTAGGAATTTCAGTGCAGGTGCGCCTTCCTTCGCGTAATTGATGTGTGTCTGGAAAATTGTGTTAATTAGCTTTGTCACAAATTAAATGCTGTTTTAAATGCACCAAAACGGTGTGCATTTTAAGATAATTTGATGGCAAATTCTTTATTTTCAAAGGCCCTCATAGCCAGTTACACTCCACTTCATGGCTCCTTCCCCAAGCAGCCTCGACAGCATGTCTGGGGACGGTTTGTGAGTCACACTGTCACAGAAATTCACAAATGGAAGGAAACTCAAACATTTTCACTGTGGTTTCCAAATGCTTTTTTTCTCTCTTTTTAGGGAGAGAAAATTAGCCATGGAATTAACTCTTCAAACAAAATCCTCCCCAGAACCTGAGTGATAAGACAGGGGAGAGGGAATGTCGCCTGTTGAATCCAGGAGGAAAACCCAAAGCCCCACTTGCCTGACACCCCATGCCACTCTCCACACTCCCTCGTGAAGTCTCAGTACACTATGGAATATCCATTTTGGAAAACTTTGCTCTCAAAGTGTCATGAGTGTTCTCTCTTACCTGCAGTTCTCTCTCCAAGACTAAAGATTCTCCCACTTGGGCACAAATGTTGATCACATCTTCATTTATGACAGCAAGTTTTAAAGAGGAAAACAATTTAGTTCCTGCCCCCTGCATTGTCAATGGAGAACATTTGGAGAGACTGGGCTCAACAATAATGTGCCATCCCTCCCCTTTTCCCACCAGGGTAGAATCGATGGAGGCCAGTGGGGATCTGGAATTGCCACTCTGGACTAGCAGTAACAAGAAGCACCGCCCCCCAAACCCTGCTTCAGGTGTTAATAAAGGACAAGTGGAGAACCTGAACTTCTACCTCCATCTGGCAGGAACAAGGCGGCATAGCATCTCCCCTTTTTGCTGCTGGAGCAATCTCAGAAGCAGCCAACTAGAACAGAAGGTTTAAATAGAATACAGATTCTCACAACATGTTATCCAAAATGTCCAGGTTTCAATAGAAAATCACTTGTCATATCAAGAAACAGGAAAATCTCAACTTGAATGAAAAAGACAATCAATACGTGCCAATACTGAGATGACAGAAATGTTAGATTTATTTGACAAAGATTTTAAAGCAAACATCATAAAAATGCTTTGGTGAACAATTATAAATACACTTGAAACAACAGAAGGATAGAAAACCTAAGCAACGAAATAGAAGATATAAAGAAGAACCAAATAGGAAATTTAAAACTGAAAAATACAATAACTGAAATTAAAAAGTCAATGACCAGCTTAACAATAGAATGCTCAGAGAAAAGAGTCAGCAAATGTGAGGATAGAACAACAGATCAGACAACAGAAATTACCCAGTATTAACAACAAAGACAACACAGAAGGAGGAGGAGGAGGACGAGGAAGAGGAGGAGGAAAGGAGGAGAGCCTTAAAGATCTGTGGGACAATAACAAAAAAAAAAAATCTAACATTCAAGAGTGCTGGGATAAAAACGTACTAAATGAAATAGTGGCTGAAAACTTCCCAAATTTGACAAAAGACATAAATTTACTGACTCAAAAAACCAAGTGAACTCCAAATAAGATAAACTCAAAGAAATCTATGCCAAGACACATCATAGTAAAACTGGATGTGAAACTTTCACATCATAGTGAGAACTAAAGACAAAGAAAAAGTCTTGAAAGCAGCAAGAGAGAAATGACACCTTACTATACGGGAAAAATAATTCAAATGACAGTTGATTTCTCATTAAAAACCAAGGAAACCAAAAAGAAATGTTACTTTATATCCTAAGTACTGAGAAAAGAAACCACACAACAGAATTCTATATGCAGTGAAAATATCCTTTAGGAATGAAAGAGCAATCAAGACATTCTTGGATGAAGGGAAGCTGAGAGAATTTGTCACTAGAGGCCTAAAAGAATGGAAACTACCTAAACAGAAAAGAAATGACAAAAGTTGCCTTCATCTTGGAGTATCAGGAACAAAGAAAGAACAATGGAAAGAACAAAAACATAGGCAGATACATTTTCCTTCTCTTCTCGAGCTTTCTAGATTATGTTTGATGACTGAAGCAAAAATTATAGCACTGTCTGATATGGTTCTAAATGTATATAGATGACACATTTAAGGCAATTATGTTATAAACAAGAATGGGTAAAGGGATGTAAAGGAAGTAAGGTTTCTACACTTCACTTGAACTGGTAAAATGTCAACACCAGTAGACTGTGATAAGTTATGAAGATATAATATAATACCTAGAACAACCACTTAAAATACTACACAAAGAGATACACTCAAAAACACTATAAATAAATAAAAATTGAATTCTAAAAAATTTCCAAATACCCAAAGGAAGGCAGGAAAAAGAAAACAGAAATGAAAAACAGAGAGAACAAAGAGAAAATAAAATGGCAGACTTAAAGCCTAACATATCAATAATTACGTTAAATATAAAAGTTCTAAATACACCATTTAAAAGACAGAGATTGGCAGAGGAGATTTAAAAGTATACTCAAATTACATACTGTCTACAAGAAACCCACTTCAAATATAATAATAAATATGTTGAAGGTAAAAGGATAGAGAAAGATAACATGACACAAACATTAATTAACAAAGAGTAGGAGTAAAAACTGATAATACCAGTTGCTGCAAGCATACTAGGCAAGAGGATCTCTCATTCTCTGCTCATAGGAATGCCAAATGGTGCAGCCAGTTTAGAAAACACAGTTTCTTACAAAGCTAAACAAAGTTTTGCCATACAATCCAGCAATCATGTTCCTAGATATTTACCCTACAGGTCTGAAAATGTACATCCACACAAAAACATGTATGTGAATGTTTATAGCAGTTTTATTTATAATTGCCCCAAACTGGAAGCAATCATGATGTCCTTTAATAGGTGAATGGATAAACAAACTGTGATACATCCATACAATGGAATCCTATTAGTGATAAAAAGGAATTAGGTATCAAACCATGCAAAACATGGATGAATCCTAAATGCACATTGCTAATTTAAATAAGCCAGCCTAAAGAGGGTGAAAACTATATAATTCCATTTATATGATATATGGAAATGGCAGAACTATAGATATATTAATAGTAAACAGATCAGTGATTGTCAGGGGTTTGGAGGAGGAGGGTTAAAGAGGTGAAGCACAGGAGATTATTTTTAAGGCTAAGAAACTATTCTGTTGGAGCCTATAATGATGGGTCTATGACACTATCCATTTGTCAAAATCCATTGAACTTTACAGCACAAAGAGTGAACCTTAACGTATGCAAATTAACAAAAACCATTTAAGAGGCCAAGGGATCCCAGGATGGAATACAGACTGTGACAAAATAATCTAACTGTATTACAAATGTCTACATTTGTGAAGAAACAACCTTACTGAATGGGTGGGGAAGAAAATGCTGACCTAAGTAACTCTGGAAATGAGTGGAAACTGTAAGACTAAAGGCAAAAACAACTGTACTCAGGCTCTAAGCTCTATCAACTCTAGTGATAAAGCTGTTTCCTACAGGGGTATGGGTTAAGAATTCTGAAACAAATATACATGTGTGCTGGAATTGAGCAATTAAGTAAATGAATGGTGGAGTTTAAAGCCAACTTTCCCACTGTTGGAATAGGAAGTTATAGACAAGCAAGGGGAGAGGGCTAGAATGATCCATGGGGTGATGGATTAGAGCTGGAGATATAAGTATAAACTCATGTTTAGCCTAATATAGATATGGATGGATACATATAGAAATATTTATAGATGTGTGTATATACATAGGTTAGTATTCACACCTAGATCTCCCTGCTGTCTGAGCTGAGAGGGCCTAGAAGCAATGTCACCCCCAAAGCACACCTGGTGCCCAGATCTCGATTTCTAACACTGCTCTTCAACAAGAGAAACCAGATTTCCCTGGGAAAAAGGCTGATTCTATGGCTTGAGCAGGGAATATACTAGATGATCTTGGATCATCTTTTAATGCCAGAAAGTAAGGAAGTACTCAAAACCAAGCCAAAACACTATCAAGAACCAAACAGGGAATATCACTACAGACTCTACAGACATCAAAAGGGTAATAAAGGAATACCACAAAGAACTCTGCAGACATAAATTTGACAACTTACAGATGAAATGGACCAATTTCTTGAAAAACACAAATTAACACAACTCATTCAACATGAAATAGATAATTTGAATAGCCTTGTAACTATTAAGAAAAGTAAACTCATAATTTTAAAATTTTCAAAAAATAAATCCCCAGGCCCAGATGGGTTCACCACTGAATTCTACCAAATTTTAAAAATTAATTAACACAAATTTTATACAATCTGTTCCAGAAAATAGAAAAGAAGGAAACATTTCTCAATTCATTTTACAAAACTAGTCTTACTTTGATACTGAAACCAGACAAAGATAGTCTAAAAAGTACAACTACAGACCAATGTCACTTATGAATATAGATGCAAAAATCCTTAACAAAATCTGAGCATATAGAATTCAGCAATATAGGAAAAGAATTATACACCATAACTGAATGGGATTTATTCCAGATATGCAATGTTGGTTTGAAATTTAAATATCAATCAATATAACCCATCATATTATCAGGCTAAAGAAGAATAGTCATATGATCATATCAGTGGACTCAGAAAAAGCATTTGACAAAATACAACACTCATTTATGATAAAAACTCTCAGCAGATTAGGAATGGAGGGAAACTTCCTCAACTTGTTAGAAAGCATCTACAGAAAACCTACAGCTAATATATACTTATTTGCAAAAGACTGAATGTCCACTGTAATCAGTCTTATTTAGCATAGTACTGGAAGTTCTAACCACTGCAATAAGGCAAGAAAAGGAAACGGTTTGGAAGGGAAAAAATAAAAGTGTCTCTTTTTATAGACAACAACTTTCTATATAGAAAATCCCAAGGAATCTACAAAACAAAACTCCTAGAACTAATTAATAAGTGAGTTCAACAAGGTTGCAGAATGCAAGGTAGCCATACAAAAATCTATCGTATTTCTATATACTAATAACAATCACTAGCAATTAAAAATAGAATACAATTTATAATTGTTTTTTAAAAAGAGATAAAACAGCAACTCAAAGTACTGTTAAAAAATACATAGAAATACACACAAATTTAACAAGACATATAAGAACTGTATACTCAAAACTACAAAACCCTGATGAAAGAAATCAAAGATCTAAGAAATGGAGAGATGGATCGTGATCATGGATTGGAAGACTCAACACAGCAAAGCTGTCAGTTCTCCCCAATTTGATATAAAAGTTTAAACAATTTCTATCAAAAGTCTACCAAGATTTTTTGAAGATATTGACAGACTTATTCTAAAATTTATATGGAAAAGTAAATGAGCTAGAATAGCTAAAAATTTTTTTTGAAAAAGAAAAGTAAAGTGAAATTAGTCTACCCAATTTCAAGACTAGCTATAGTAATCAAGACTGCGCGGTACTGGCAGAAGGTTAGACACATAGTTCAATACAAAGAACAGAGAACCCAAAAATAAACCCACACAAAAATGCCCAACTGATTTTTGACAAAGGTGCAAAAGCAATTCAAGAGAGGAAGGCTAGCCTTTGCAACAAACGGTTCTGTAACAAGTGGACATCTTATAGGCAAAAAGTGAACTTCAACCTAAATTTCACACCTAATTCAAAATGGATTGTGAACTTAAATGTAAAACTATAAAACTTTTAGGAAAAAAAATTGGAGGAAATCTGTGGGCTTTATGGTTAAGCTAAGAGTTCTGAGACTTGACATCCGTGGCACAATCCATAAACGAAAAAACGTATAAATGGGGCTTCACCAAAATTTAAAGCTTTGTTCTGTAAATGACCCTGTGAAGGGGATAAAAAGACAAGCTATGGACTGCGAGAAAAAAAATTGCAAACCGCATACCCAACAAAGGACTGATATCTAAATTATATAAAACACTCTCAAAATGTAACAGTAGAAAACAAAACAAAAAAAAACACAAAGAAGCCAGTTAGAAAATGGCATGGAGGTTTTAATGAGATATCATTAAAAATGAGATATCAATACATGCCTGTCAGAATGGCTGAAATAAAAAATAGGGGCAACACTACACGTTAGGGGAAAAACTTGATCACTCATACGTTGCTGGTGGGAATGTACCATGGCCCAGCCAGTCTGGAAAGCAGTTCGGCAGTTTCTTATAAAACTAAACATGCAACTGCCATATAACCCAAAGTTGGCTCCCCTGGGCATTTATCCCAGAGAAATGAAATTGGTGTTCCTACAAAAGCATGTACACATATGTCTATTGCAGCTTTATCGGTAGTATCCCCAAACTGTGAACAACCCAGATGTTCTTCAAAGGTGAATAAACAAACTGTGGTGCATCCATGCCGTGGAATACCACGCAGCAATACAAAAGAAGAAGCTGCTGCTACATGCAACAACCTGGATGTATCCGCAGGGAATTATGCTAAGTGATAAAACCAATCCCCAAAGATGACATGAAATGACGAAATGATAGAAGACAGATTAGTGGGTCCCAGGAGTAAAGAATGGGGTGCAAGGATCGGGGTTAAGGATGGGAGGGAAGTGGGGGTGGCAAAAAAAGGGCAGCAGGAAGGATCTTTGTGGGGGTGGAAATGTTCTGTATCTTGACCACATATCAACGACAGCATCCTGGTGTGACACTGTACTATAGTTTTGAACTGGGTAAAGGATAAGTCGTATTTCTTTGTATAATTTCTTACAACTTCATGTGAACCTACAATTATCAGAAAATGAGAACTGTAATTAAATAAAAAATGTTTTTAAGGAAAACAGTCTAAATGTCTATTATTAGGAGCCCAGCTAAATAAACTATGGGTCATTCATACTGTGCAAGACAGCAATGGTTACAAAGAATAAGGAGCTCTGTGGGAGGGCATGGAATCAAGAGTTGGTTAAAACAGCAAGATGTAGAAGAGCATGTATATGTCATTCTTTTTCTATAAAATAAATCCAGTTTTAAGTATGTTTGTAAATGCATTGATAAAGAGATCTGGGCAGGTGCATTGTAAAGGGTTAACACTGATGTCTGGGGGAAAGGGATTCGTTGGGAGGTATACTTTCACTTTTAACAACAAATTGTGCTAAACAAACAAGCAACATCCAAAACCATTTCATTTTACAGATTAAGAAACTGAGGCTTAGCAGAGATGAAAACAATAGCCAAGGTCACTGAGCTGGGAAGAGGTTCAGAGCTTGGCTTCAAACCCAGACCTTCTGACTCAGCTTCGAGAGGCTAAGGCAGGAAACCAGCTGGCCGGGCGTGCTCTGGGCCTGCCGCTGCTGTGTACTTGAGGCACTGCAGATAAGAAGCTCTCCAGAGAGGAAGAACCTCGGACAAAGAAGACCTGAGCGGACGTGGAGAACGGGAAACAGCACAGGCTGGGGTTTTCCCTGCCTGCAGAGCAGAGAGGCAGGCAGGGCCAGGGAGTCTGGGTTTCAGGAGACACCCAGCTACTGCAACAGGCTGGGACACTGGGCTCTGGACAGCCACTGTCTCTGTTGTCCTGGGGCTCACCATCCAGGCAGGAGGCCACCACAGTGCAGTCAGGTCACCAGGGTGCAGTGTGATCCTGGCATCACAGCCCAGGGGCCCTGACTTGGCTGGAGGCCTGAGAAGAAGTCACATTTGACTTGGGCTCTGGAAAAAGATGAGTAAGAGTGTGCTGGGTAGCGTGGGAAGAAGTGGTTTCTAAGAGAAAAGATCATGGTGGGCAAAGGCTTGGGGGCAGAGGGTCACCTGGGGCTGAAGCCAGCATGCCTGGCCAGTCTAGAAAGGAGTTCTGGCAGCCACATGAGGGAGAGGGGAAGGCAAAAAGGCAGAGAAAAATGGGAGAGCCGCTGCGGCCACAGCTAAGGGTCCAGAGATAAGGCAGAGGGCTGGGAATTGCCACGCTGGGCTGGATTAGAGAAATATTTTGAGAAATGTATTTGAAATGTATCTGAGAAATATTTTGTAGGCAGAATGAATGGGACATGGTGTGGGACACCTATGCTGATTTTTGGTTACCCAGCAACCATGTCCCCCTCCCTGGGCACAGGGCCTTGATTTCCTTTGGTGACATCTTGGAGGGGCTCTCAGCTAAGAAGCCCTGCCCACAACCCAGGCTCCACCATCTTTACCTTCTGCCCTGAGACCGTGACTCTTGAGCAGAGGAGACACACGTGAATAGAGCTGCTGGAATCCCCCCTGCTGCTGCCGAGCCCTGAGTCTGCCTCTCCAGACGTCCCTTCCAAGTTAGGACCTCCCCTTCCTCTGCAGCCCTCGCCTGAAGCTCATAGCCACAGGGCCGTGGCACCAGGTGGGCTGTGGCGGTTGCAGACAGGCAGGACTCACTGTGCTTCTCTGTCCCAACCATGCTGAGAGGATGCTTTAGAAGTTCTCCCAGGCCTTGTGGGCTTCTCGATTCATTCTCTTTATGTGGTCTGATTTGTGCAAAGTTTGAATCATCTGTTAATGCTGGCTCACTCATTCAAGGAACATAACTCAAAAATTAAAGACTTTCCATGGCCCAACCTCCCAGCATCTGTCTCTGATGGTTTCAAGGAAATGTTGTGTCTCCGAGGCACTGGGTCAAGATGTCTTGCTTGACTATAAATGCATTGGCCTGTTTAAATGTTTATGATACCTAGTTCTTCTAAGTGCCTGAGCACCCCTGAGTGCTGATGCCTAAGTCTATTTGTGGATGGCACTAATTGCCATTAGGATTTGGCTAAAAGTTGCCCTGGCAGGGAAGGAGCAGGAAGATCAGCACTGCTGCCCTTGGAGGACTTCGCACGGTGGGGAGGAGGTCTAAGGGTACTGAGGTATGTTGAGCGTCTTCCATGTGCAAAGCTCTGAAGTAAGGATCCCCCATTCTCACAGCAACATTGAGTGATATGTGTCACTTACTAGCCCCATTTTCCAGACAAAGAAAACCAAGATTTAGAAAGGTCAGATGTTAGTAAGTGGCAGAATGTGGGTAAAAATCCAAGTGTGTCCGATATCGAATTATGCACCTTCTACCACACCACAGTGGATCCCACCGGAGGGGGGATTCAAGAAAGAAGGTGGCCTCAACACCCCAAATCTTGTTGCCTGGCCAGACACCCGCATGTTGAAAGCACGTCTGGGAGAACCGAGCTTTGCGCCTTACAATCAGCGCTAAGGCTGAAGCGAGGTCCTTCACGGAGTCAGGTTGTATTAACAATAAAGAGAAAGGGAGAGCCCTGGGAGGGTGTTTGGCGAGGTGACTTCTGCACTCCCAGGATTCTAGCAAGTTGTCTTGGCATCAGGAAACTCTATGAGCATCATTTTCTTTCTTTTTTTAAAATTGACAAATAAAAATTGTATGTATTTATGGTGTACTGCATGATGTTTTGATAAATGTATGCATTGTGGAATGAACAAATCAAGCTAATTAACATATGCTTTACCTCACGAACTTAGCATTTTTTTGTGGTAACAACACTTAAAATCTACTCTCTTAGCAATTTTCAAGTATTCAATGTGCTGTTGTTAACTGTAGTCACCACGATGGACAATAGGTTTCTTGAACTTGTTCCTCCTATCTAAGATTTTGTGTCCTTTGACCAATGTCTTCCTAATCCCCCTGCCCCCTGGCCCCTGGTACCTGCCATCCTACTCTTTGCTTCCATGAGTTTGACTTTTTTAGATTCCACATATAAGTGAGACCATGTGGTATTTGTCTTCCTGTGCTTGGTTTATTTCATTTAATATAATGTCCTCTAGGTTCATCCATGTTGTCACAAATGCCAGGATTTCCCTTTTTTCAAAGGCTGAGTAGTATTCCACTGTGTGTATGTGCCATATTTTCTTTATCCACTCATCTGCTGATGGACACGTAGGTTGATTCCAAATCTTGACTATTGTGAATAGTCTACAATGAACATGGAAGTGCAGATATCTCTTAGATATACTGATATCCTTTCCTTTGGATATATACCCAGTAGTGGAATTGCTGGATCATATGGTAGTTCTATTTTTAATTTTATGAAAAACCTCCATAATGTTTTCCAAAATGGCTTACTAATTTACATTCCTACCAACAGCGTGCAAGGGTTCCCCTTTCTCCACATCCTAGCCAACACGTATCTTTCATCTGTTTGATAATAGCCATACTAACAGCCGTGAGGTGACATCTCGTTGTGGTTTTGATTTGCACTTTCCTGATTGTTACTTATATTGAGCACCTTTTCATAGATCTGTTGAAAGAAATGTCTGTGCAGGTCCTTCAACCATTTTTTAATCAGGCTATATATTTTCTTGCCATAAATTGTTTTGGTTCTTCATATATTTTGGATATTAACCCCTTATCAGATGTATGGTTTGGAAATATTTCCTCCCATTTTATAGGTTATCTCTCCCTGTGTTGATTGTTTCCTTTGCTGTGTACCATTTTGGTCTCAGGAGCGGGACACGTCTTCTTTTGGAGTCTTTTCCCTGCTCACAATGACTCTATGCTCTGAGTGCTGAGCCCTCCACTCCCTACCTACAGAGGAGGGCTCCTGGCAGCTGTATCTATATGACACAACACTGTCCCCCTAATCCCAGATGACTGGATTAAGGCTGGACACCAACGCCCCCATCCCCACCCCAGGTCCTCAGGCCTTTGGCCTCAGAGTGGGACTAACACCATTGGCTCCCTGGTTCTCAGGCCTTTGGACTTAGACTGAATTCCACCACCAGCTTTCGGCCACCTCCAGCTTGCAAATGGCAGATTGTGGAACTTCTTGGCCTCCCATAATCATATGAGCCGATTCCCATAGTAAATCTCCTTTTATATATCTATGTATATCCTATTGGTTCTCTTTCTCTGGAGAATCCTAATATAGTATCTCAGTCAGTTAAAGATGCTATAACAAGATGCTGCCGACTGGATGGCTTAAAAAACAAACATTTATTTCTCACAGTTCTGGAGGCTGGGAAGTCCAAGATCAAGGCACTAGCAGATCTAGTATCTGATGAGGACCAGCTTCCTGGTTTACAGACAGCCATTCTCATTGTTTCCCCAGGTGGTAAAGAAAGAGGTTTCCTTCTAGTTTCTCTTCTAATTCATCATGGGGGCTCCACCCTCATGACCTCACCTAAACCTAATCACCTCCCAAAGGCTCCACCTCCTAATCCATCCCAATGGGAGTTAAGGTTTCAACCTATGCATGTTAAAGAGATACAAACATGCAGTCCATAACACTAGGTGAAATAAAAGAGTTAAACTTCAAGGACATTTATCACAATAATTAATCCCTATCAAAATTAAGTGGGCTTCGCTCTCTTTATGATAACTGAAGCTTTCAATGTCAACACCAAGGACTCATACACGGCTTCTGGGTGTAATTCATCTGTCGAGACTGTTCTATATTTTCCTACTAATCTATGTATGGCTAATTACTCGGATGGCATGTTGACCTTGACTTCACTTCAAGGTTTTCATCATGGCTACCCTTCCAAATAAAGGGCAGGGATTGCAGGTGGGTGGTTTGTCATAACACTGATTTTCCTCCACGACCTGACTCAGATATTTAAAGCTTCTGTGTAATCCTTTGGCGAGTACTTTACAATCCTTCCTTGGATTTTTTTCTATAAGTCAGGGAACCCACTGACTCTTGTGCTGGCCCTGGCAAGCCCCGCACTGTGGTAGTAACACATCTCACCTTTCTGTAGTCACTCCCCAAGCCCCAAGGCCCAACCATTTCTAGTACCCTGTGCCCCGCATGTAGACAGGCAAAGCATCCTTCACCTGGTTTCACAGGGGGACCTTCCCAAGGGCCCTGACTTCCCCATGTTGTCAGATCCCCACCCCCCAGCACTGAGGGAGTATCTGAGGAAGCTAACAGTGGCAAGAAGTGTGGGGGAGGATGTTCAGAATCACACCAACCCCTTTTTCTAGAGGAGTGATCAAGGGGGTATGTCCATTGCTGGCTGCAGCAAGGAGCAGGGAGCTGGCCTCTTCCCCCTTTCTGGGAAGTCCCAGAGGTGGCCCTGGGGCGAACGGTCCCCGGCAGCTGTGTGCACCAGGGTTGCAGATCAAGGCACCAGCATTGTGCATGCTGTGACCAGAGGCCCCAGGACCACCTCGGGTTCAGTATGTGTAACCTCAAAGCAAAGACTTTGCCTTTCATTGGAAGCCCCGGGTAAATCACAAGCCTCCAGAGGTGCTTATTAAGTGCCTGTTTCTTCTTTGTCTACTTAGATGCTTGACCAAAGAGCTACATTTTTACATTTCACTGACTGATTTATACCCTGCCCGTTTCCAAAAAGGATGACAATAAAACCACAGGCACAGTATGGCCAGGAACATTTAACCAAGACAAAGAGGGGAACAAAGGCAGAGAATTCGCCCAGCCTCAGCCTTTCAGGAAGGTAAAATCCAAGATTTCATTCTCTGGGTGTCTTTAAACTTCCCGAAGATGTAAGGGCAACTTTCCTTTATTTCTGCGAAGCTCCTCCAGCCCCATCCGAGAGGCAGCCGCTGCTTTGTGACCAAGCTCAGAGGGCCCGTTTCCACTAAAGAGGAATCATTCTGTTGTAGGCTGGACTGCTGCAGCCGCTGAGGCTGAGATGTGATTTTTTTGTCCTGTCACTTGACAGCCTTCTGCACGGCTGCCTCTACCCTCTTGGCTGTGGCCACAGAAAGCCTGGGTAGGATTGTATTTCTCAGCTGAGTCTGCACACTAGTGACAGATTGCCCAAGTTGTGCCCTGGCGCAAGCTCATGGAGCGTTCTCATGTCCCTGTGGATACAAAGGTGAAAAAGCAGAGTGAGCCCCTGTCACAGGCCACTGTGCCTAGCAGCCATGGGACCCCCAGATAAGCAAGGCACACTGTGCCCCAGAAGGAGGCAGACACAGCCCCATATAGTGCCTGGAAGTGAAAGGGGAAGGGAAGGGGGCGAAAAGCGCTGAGCATGGTTTTCAGGGAGCCCAGGGCCGACCGGTGGATGGTGGGGTAGATGGCAGATGGGGCCACTGTGCTGGCATCGCCTACGCGGGACAAAGGCCAGAGGGGGCCTTGTTTCAGCTCCATCCCCTTCTAGTGACTCTCTTTCCACCTTAGAAATAGGAGACACAAAAACTTCCTTTTGTTTTTACTCATTGAGCATGCTGAAATCTGCGTCGAGAAGAGGGGCTCGAACAGTCCCGTGGCTGTGTCCCCTTGCTGCACGGCCACTGCCTGAAGGTGCAGAACACAAGGTTTGAATTTTTGTTCTGCTGTCTGCTTCTTGGCTTAGTTTCTTGGGACCTGAGTCTTGTTTCACCTTACTTATAAAATGGGGATAAACAATAGCCCCTGCCTATGATCCAGAAATTAAATAAAATAAAATTTAAAATATATGAAGAAATCACATATATGTGCCAATAATGTGTACACATACATTTATGTATATATTAATATATGTGTATACACATCGTACCCTCTGCACCATCTCCCTGAAGAGCCTGGAGTGTCCCTGACCATGGCCCCCTGGCCGGAACGTGGCTCAGGTCCTTAGGGCAAGGACAGCTGCCCCTGGTGGGGCCCGTCTCTCTCCTCCCCTCCTGACACACCCCAGCCTGGGACAGGCCAGGGCCCCAGCAGCTGCTCCTGGACAGGAACTTGGAGGCCTGACCGCAGGCAGAGCGTGGGGGCCCCAGGCCCGGAATGCCACTGTGAAACCCCAGCCGCTGACCTTTTGGGCTTGGTGGGAAGTGAAGCCTGCCTGTGCCTTTGAGGCCAGAAACCGAGGGCACCTGGAGTGGCAGGAAATGACAGCAGCCGTGAGGCTGTGTCGTTTACCCTGGCTTTTGAGCCAGCTTCTTCCAGCTTGTCTTTGCCCTTCTCTTTGGCATCCTCCCCGACGCACATCACTATATCCCCATAGACAGTAACAGCAGCAGCGACATTTCCTGATCTCCCACTGTGTGTTGCATCGCATTCCTGCGTTCTGTCCCTTCATTGTCACACTCTAAGGTCCCTCCTGCCTCCCTGGCTGTACCGGTTCAGTGTCCCGGGCTGCACCCCCATCCGCCCAGCCCTGTGCCTCTCTGGTGGCCCTTGGCTCTCTGGCCTGCACCGCACTCGGTCTTCTGCAAGCACTTTCCACCACCGGGCATGCTACAGATGCACGTGGTTGTGCTGATTGTGTAGCCTTTGGAGCCTGAGAGCCACAGGGGGAGGTCTAGCCTCGATTCAGAGGGAGTGCTCAGAAAACGGGCATTGAACAATGAATGGATGAAGCAACAGAGGCTCAGAGAGGGCAAGAAACTTGTCCAAAGCCACAGAGCTGGAAAGTAGTGGAAGGAAGGTTCAGACTCATTGCCTCAGACTCCTGGAATCTGAACTGCCATTCCCACTCCCCACCCTCTGTTCAGAGGTCCCCTTCCCTTGCCCCACACACCTCCAAGGGATGGCTCACCTGTGCTGTCAGTCACTCTCTATGCTCCCTCCCCCCTGGGTAGTATCACCTGGGGGAACCAGGGGTAGTCAGGGGCCCCATGAGCCCAGCTTGTAGCTTTTCTTAAGCAGACAAACTTACCAAAGGAGAAAATGACCATGTCACCCATAAGCAGGAGCATCTGGGTAGGAACACAAGGGACATCCTCCTGCTAGCTCCTTCTGACACTCTAGAACCCCATGCATGGGCAGCCTTTTGAAGACAGGCAAGCCAGCTCTACCTGTCTTTCTGATTTGAAATCTAGGTCACTCACTGCCTCCCCTCCTCCTTTAGAAGATCAGCAGGGTATCTCCTAGGGTCTCAGAGTGAAAGAGGGAATGACAGGGAGAAATGCTTTAATGGAACCCACACCCTGCCTGCTGCTGTCAGGAACACTTCATTTTGGAGCCAATATAATTTATGAGATGCAAATGGATTTAGCATTAAAAAAAAAAAAAAACTTGGAAAAGGTACAAAGTGTACCTCACACCCTGTGCTGAGGCGTGTTTGCGGCTCCATTAATCATCTCAGACAAAAGCGATTTAATCTCAGGCTAGCCAGTCTGCAGAGTGCCCACGTCTCCCCCCAAGCGCAGGAGGCCGGCCCCGGACCAGCGGGCACCGGCTGCAGGCCTGGCCTCTGTGCAGGCTCCGGACCTCGGGTGCACGGCACTTGTGCTTAGCTCTTGTCTGAGTCACGCAGTAGATGAAATTACAGAGGTTCTTGCACATGATGAATCAGAAAGCAGGATCAAGCCAAATATTTGGACAAGCCTTGCCCCGCGTGGAGCAGGATGGAGACTTAGAAGCCAGCACGCAGCCTGCCAGCAGCAAGCCCAGAGATCATTTCTGACAAAGTGCTGCCGTGGGGCAGGCTGCAGCTTGGGAGAGAATGAGCCCCATCTATAAAGGCACCCTGCAGTCAGACCTTGTGGCCATGCCTGGAAAGGGGGCCCGTGAGCATCCCAGGGCCCTGAGCCCTGATTTAGTCTCGCACTCAGAAGAGGGGGCTTGTCAGGGTGCAGCGTGCAGGGTGCGAGCATGGGTGGGGGGAGGAGATGGTTCCCTTTGAGTCACCCGCTGCTTTCTCTTTCTGGGAGTCATCAGGACAGCAGGCGGCATTTCCTGCAGCAGCCAGGAGACCACACGGCCCTCCCCCATGCCTGTCTGGACCCTGGCGGGGGACACAGGCAGACACGGTGACCACAAAATGGGGAAGGAAGTGAAGCCCTGAGTCCCTTGGCAAAGCTTTACTATTCGAAGACTTTCACCGGAGGCCTAATTGCTACCCTTTGGAGCTTCAGAGCTGGGAGTTTTTCATGGGTGTTTGGAACAATAAAACCAGTAATAACAATGCTACCTTAGATTTGTCTAGCATCTTTATTTTTCTTTAAATTAACTTTTGAAAGAGCTCAACATTTGGGTTTATTTTAAGCTGCTTCTCCCCTTCGCAGGGAAGCTTCCAAGCACTAAAATAGTCTGCAGTGGAGAGAACAAACAAATCCCTACCAGTAAGTGGTTGATGGTGACGACTCGCGACAGGAGCTGACATGTGCTGTAGACTGGCTGTGTGCTAGGAGGGCCCCTGCTCCACGCCTCACATGGATGTGCCCTGACCGCGCCCCAGCTAGAACCCCTGCAAGGCGGGTGCTATTATTTTCCCATTTTGCAGACAAAGAAACAGTCTCAGGGAGGTTATATAACTTCCCAGGGCCGCACAGCTGGGGAGCTGCATGGGCAGAATTTAAACCAGGCGGTCAGACAACCAGCTTATATTCTGCCTCTCGGCAGTTCTAATGTTACACAGACCCATTAGCAAAATGATCATGGAAACAGGCGCAAGCCATACCTGCAGGTTCTGGCCCTCAACAAGTGCTCAGACTTCATGGCTGCCTGTGGGAGCCTGGCCGGCTCTCCAGGCTTGGGGAAGGCTGCTGGGAGCAGGCTTCGTGGACACCAGGCAGTCCTCACGGGTTACACAGAGCCTAGCCCACGTGGGCCAGCCCTGCTTCCTGGGAGACAAGACTCAGCAAAGCTCTTCCTCCCCGGCACCCTCTGAGGCAACCAGGCTGCTGAGCTTGCAGGAGGGAGTAGAGTCTCCAGCCCTGGCTCAGAACCTGGCTCTGGCCCTCACTAGCTGTGAGGCTGCTCCTGTTACCGTTGCTGCATGAAGTCCCAAAACGTGGTGGCGTGAGGCACTATTTAGTATGCTCACAGGTTCCGGTGGTAAGGAATTCAGATGAGGAACAGCAGGATCTACTTGCTTCATGGGGTCTGGGGCCTCATCTGGGAACACCGAAGAGGAGAGTGGGGAGTGTGACTCGACAGCTGGGGGCTGAAACCCTCTCGAGACGACTTTGCTCACGTGTCTGGTGGTTGATGCTGACTGTCAGCTGGGACCTCAGCTGGAGCTGTCACCAGAACACATACGGTGGCCTCCCCGTGTGGCCTGGGCTTCCTCACAGCATGGAGGCTCAGGGTACTCAGTTCTTACATAACAATTGTATTCATTTGCTAGGGCTGCTCTCACAAAGCACTGCAAAATGGGTGGCTTAGAGCAACAGAAATTTATTTTCTCATAATTCTAGAGGCTAGAGAGCCAAGATCAAGTTGTCTACAGGGTTGCTTCCTCCTGAAGGATGTGGGAGAAGGACCCTTCCAGGCCTCTCTTCTTGGCTTGTAGATGGCTGTCTTCTCCCTGTGTCTCGCATTGTCTTCTCTCTCTGTGTGTCTCTCTGTATCCAGATTTCCCCTTTTAATAAGGACACCAGTCATATTGGATTGGGGCCCACTCTAATGACTTCCTTTTAACTTCATTACCTCTGTAAAAACCCTATGTCCAAATGCCATATTCTGAGATACTGAGGATAAGCACTCCAGCAAATAAATTGTGGGGGTTGGCACAATTCAACTCATATCTGTCACTCAGGGCTCCAAAAGCAAGTGTCCCAAGAGAACCGGGCAGAAACCACATGGCCTTTTCCGAGTAGCCTTAAAAGTCGAGCTTCATTCTATTTGGTTACAAGCAAGTCACTAAGGTCAAAGAGAAGGGGCAGAGATCCCACCTCTTGGTTGGAGGAAGGTCAAAGAATTTGTGGACTTTGTTTTTTTTTAAGATAGGGACTAACTTTTATTCCCCTTTAACAGGCAGAGAAAGCAATGTTGGAGTGGCCAGGTAACTTGCCCAGGGTCTGACAGTCAGTGGATGGCAGGGCCAGTGCTGGGTCTCAATGTGAATATGTTTTCAAACTTCCCCAATAACCGTGTGCAAGTTACTTAACCTCCGTAGGCCTTGATTGCCTCATGTATGAAATGATGACGATGATACCCAATTCACAGGGCTGTTTTAAGTGTTGAATGAGGTAAGTGATGTTCAGTGCCTGGCATGTTGGGGGAGCTCGGTTAATGATAGTGTCTCTCCTTCTTCTTCATGTTCTTCTTCTTCTTGTTATCATTAATTGTAGCAGTGGAAACATCATAACAAGAGCCTCTGGGGGCTGGGATAAAGTAAAAGCACCATATGGGTCTTAATTTGAGCTGTGGATATCTCTAACTGTTAATATTTACTGTGGGGGCATGATGCGTCCCGCACAGAGGTGAGCATTTCCACATTTGAGCTCATTTAGCCTGCACACCAGCTAACAAGGGGTGGCAGAACTCATCTTTGAACCCATGAGCCAATGCACTGGCTCTCTGTGCTATCCCACCAACCTGCAAGATTTTTTCCAGCTATAACAATATATAACCCGTAACAATGTAGCAGGCACAAATGCCATAGCCCATGTTCTCACCTGTACAAAGATTCAACTCTATCTGTTTTTCTATCTGAAACTATTTCCTCTCTTTAGTCCCCATTTCTCCCTGATGACAAAAAAAAAAAATGTAACCTAGTCATTGTCATGAAAAACCAACTGAATGCAATGATTTCTCAATTTAGGTTAAAGCTTGTTGAAATGTAGGGTTTTCTCCCTGAGATGACATCTCAGTTCCATAGGGAATTTACAGATCATTGTGTCCAAGACATGCCTGGTACACAATGGTGGTAGAGAGACAATACTAGGTTTTCCCAAGTCCCGTTCCATTTCCCTCCTCGTGGGCACAGGGAAGACTGCATTTCCCAGCCTCTTTTGCAGTTAGGTTGGGGTCATGTGATTAGTTCCGGCCAAGGGACTGTAGAGAGAAATAATGTTTATCGTTTTCTTGCTAAGGCAGTGGGAAGCCCTCTATGTGACCTTCCAGACCTCTCTTTTTCTGCTGAGGCCACCCTAGAAATCAAAACTAAAATGCAGCAAACTGGACCTCTGAGTCATTGCTTAGAAGGGACCCTCCAGACACGCAATGGATTAGACCACAGTGAAAAAGAAGCACATTTTCATGCATCAAGCTGCTAAGTTTTAGAGTATGTTTGTTACTACAGCAGAGCCTATCCTACCCTGACTATAACAAGAGTCAACTTGTGCTGGCCTCTACTGAGATGCACAATGTTCAGTGTTGACCAGCAGCATTGAGTTCCACTGGTATCTGTTGACACAGATAGCACTTCCTCATGTCAGTGACTAAACTGAGCCCCATTTGGCCCCTGGCTTGCCCAGCCCACTCTGCCATAGATGACTATGTCTTCTTGTCACATGAGAACGAGCCACCCACTTGGGCCACCAGCTCCCATGCTCTGCTTGCTACCATATCCATCTCAGGAGCCTAAGAGGTCTGCTCTCCCAATCCCTGAAAGACTCCAGGAGACCCAACCCAGGCTGTCACTCTGCTGCCCCCACACCCATCTCTTCTCAACTACTCTCTTATTAGGAAGCTGCTGCAAGGGTTCCCTACGCCTAGATTTCCCCAAACTCATCTAGGGGCTTCTTTACCTTCCCCTCCCTTCTCGCCCCTTCTCCCTTGGCCTTGGCAACCTGGATCTGGTCTGCAGGGCTGGTGGCTCATTTGGCCTCTTCTCCTGTCCCCTTCTCCTGTTTGGAAACAAACTTAGCATTCCAATTTCTTTGGAGTTTTTTAGTTTCTCTTTGAAACTCAGTAAACCATTCCTCTTCCCAAAAGCTTCCCTCTTGTATAGCAAAAAAGTCTTGATTCACACGATTATTTTTTCTTCTATACATTTTAAAAGTCAATTTTGAAACTCCAAAGTCAAGAGTTGGTTAGATTCTTTGGTGTTTGTATTCTGCTGCGTCTTCTCTTTCCCAGGGAAAGGAGACCTCTGGAAGAATCAGGGTAATCAGAACATGATGGGAGTGGTGGAAGGAGGCTCCTGAATATTTATCTCTGAATATGATTGTGCTGCAATCACAAGGGATATTTGCATCGTGCCATGTGCTTTACCCCACTTACAGCTCACAACAGCCCTGGCATGTGAAAATCACCTGCCTTTTACAGTGGGGAAAGGAGCTTAGGAAGTTCAAATGCCTTTCCCAGGATCAAATGTCCATGCCTGAGCCTGGGGAGGGTGGTCTTCTTCCAGGGCATGTGTCAACACAGCTAGAGAAAGAAGCCTCCACAAGGAGAAACCAAAGCCAAGTGCAGGGAGCCGGTGCATGCTGGGGCACACTCCAAATGTGTGACTGTGCCCCAAGAAACCCTGAGGATCCCCAAGACCAGAATGTTTATGGGCGTCCACTGCTATATATTATAATTCCAAAAAAGAGAAAGGTGAGTTCCAAGAGAGTAGAAACTATTCTGCTCAGTGCCGTATCCCTGGGTTCTAGCACAGTGTCTGGCTCACAGCCAGTGCCCAAATGATTAGTCAAATGGGCGAATGCAGCAAGAGGAATAGGATGTGCTCGCAGGCGCCTCACCATTTGGCCGAGAAAGCCGATTTCACAAAGAAGAAAATTAACAGAGCAGATTAAGTGCTAAACCAGGCAAAAGTAACCCTAAGCAAATATGGATGCAATGAAGAAAAAAAAATCAATCTGTTGGTGAGGCCACCCACAGATCATAATCTGTCATAAAGTCCTAAGTGTCACACATCTGGGTCACACATCTAACATGACCCAAGAGTTGACCCTGAATGGCTTTACAGAAGCCATGGTGTACCGGGAGCTCCATTTCCGGTTAGTGGTTTGTATGGGGACTTCTCTTATGAGGATTTCTCTTGAGGAAGCCTGAGAGGCAAATGTCATCCACATCTTCTCCCTCCTCAGCTCGCTTGGCAGCTTCTTCTCACCTTCTGAGTCACAAAGGCCAATGAGTCTTCTGACCTTCACTGAAAGACCCTTCCATCTGACCACCCTTCGTCCTGGGGACACCCGCTGCCTCTGGGTGCTGCTGCAGCTCCCTGGGAAGAGCATTCCCGGGGACCCAGAGTGTCAGAGCTGTTCCTGAGGCCACAACTGGGTTGTTGTTGAGGACATGCATTGCTGGGCTGGGGGCCTGGGCAGTGCCGTGATGTGTTGACCAGGCAGCCCGAATGTGCCTAAGGGTCATGGAAAGAAAGGAGTGTTTTGAGGAATGAGCAAATCTCCCCACCCCAGGGAGACTGAGCCCAGCCTGCATTTGAACGGCATACGTTGTCTCTTCCCTCCTTTATACAAAAAAGGCCATCAGTTGTCAAAATTCAGTTAACTGGGTTCTCTGGATGCCTGTTCAGCCTCTCACCCCTCCAGCTGTGTCAGCCTCTACTTTGCAAGTTTTGCCAGGAAGAGAAGGTGTGGATTTCGATACACCAGTGTCCCAAGGACCTTGGATCATGATTTTTTTGAGACAGAGTCTCACTCTGTTGCCCGAGGTAGAGTGCCGTGGCATCAACCTAGCTCACAGCAACCTCAAACTCCTGGGCTCAAGCGATCCTCCTGCCTTAGCCTCCTGAGTAGCTGGGACTACAGGCATGTGCCACAGGCTAATTGTTTATATATATTTTTAGTTGGCCAATTAATTTCTCCCTGTTTTTAGTAGAGACAGGGTCTCCCTCTTGCTCAGGCTGGTTTGACCTGATCACTCTTGACCTTGAGTGATCCTCTCGCCTTGGCCTCCCAGAGTGCTAGGATTACAGGTGTGAGCCACCATGCCTGGCCTTGGAGCATGTTCTGTAGGCTCTGAAGCCACTTCTGAGCAAAATGGATGGGGAAGGCTGGGACCCAAGAGGTAAGAGGAAGCAGATAAAGTCAACATGCAAGATGAAAGGTGAAGAGAGGCTGGGTGTGGTGTTTCACACCAGTAATCCCAGCACTCTGGGAGGCCAAGGCAGGAGGATGGCTTGAGGCCAGGAGTTCAAGGCTGCAGTGAGCTATCTATGGTCATACCACTGTACTCTACCCTGGGTGACAGAGCGAGACCCTGGCTCTAAAAAAAAAAAAAAAACAAAAAGGAAGAAAGAAAGTAAGAAGAAGAAGGAGGTGGAGAGAGGGGTGGAGAGGGCAAAGAACTCCGTGAGAGAAGGACTAGGAGAAGGAGAGGCACCATTTTGCCCTCCACATTTCCAGGTGGGAGGGATGGGAAGGAGAGGAGAAGAGAGGTGTCTCAGAGACCCTGAGGGGTGCCATGTCTAAGCTCTTTGGGGGAAATGTGAGTGAAGAATGGGATTCATTTCTGATGATTTCTGACTGTTGAATTGTGCTGCTTTGCTTTCTGCACTGCTCCAGCGGGAACCACGGGAGCCTACGACTTCCACGACTTCCACGGAGCTACAGAGGGATGGAGGGGAGGGGAGGGAGAGGAGGAATGGGTCTGTCCCGAAAGGACAGATGATATGGAGGGACTAAAAATAACCAGGCCTGGCCCTGCCTTCAAGGAGCTCACTCTGGTAGAGGTGAGAGAAATGTTGGAGACACAGATGTGAAGCCTACAGATTCCCCAAGCCCACAAATCCCTGGCACCACCCAGCCAGCCCTTGGGCCGCCCTCTGTGGGCCAGTCTCCCCAGCCTGGCAGCAGACACGCAGCCCACGTCCCCAGGGCTGGCTGTGCAAATGAACTGCTCTGAGGTCGCCTGGGCTCCTATGGACCCGCCTCCGTCCTCCGTGACAGGACGGACGTGCAATGTCCAAATATTTTTCCTGGAGCGGGAGAGAGAGGTGGGGTGGTAGGAGGAAAAGGGAGAGGGTGAGCGAGGGAGCGGGCGTTTGCAAGTGGCCTGAGCAGGCTGGGAGGCGGGTGGCTTGCCAGGGCGCTGGGCATGGCTGCCGGCAGGGACCGCAACATGTGCGTGTGGCACCCTGCCAGGGGAGAAATCCGAAACAGCTTTCAGCACAGAGCTGCCGCTCCTGCGTGTGGGCCCCACCCAGCTCAGAGCCAAACAGCTGGGGAAGCCAAGGGACTCTGGCCTTGAACCCCGCAGGGGACAGGAAGGAATCTCTTGGGCCAGGGTATTTGTAGCGGGTATAAAATTTACAGTTAAGACACACATGCTAGGAAATTGAACTTTCCTTATTTTCAACAACTGAACTCAGTTTGTTGAAGAGTCCCGTTTCTACTCAGTAGTGGAAAGAGATTAACCTCATCCATCCGGGAGAACACAGTCACACTGAGTTTACAGTGTGCTCCATCCCAGGTGAACTCTGTCTCTGGATAAATGCTCGGTCTTTCCAGGTGACACTTGGGAGCATGGGATCGTCCACGTACAGTCTTGGTGAGGGGCTGGGCCCCCTGCCTGGCAGGATGCGAGGCAAGCCCCCTCCGTTCCTGGTGCCCTGACCTGCTGGGGTCCCTCCTTTTCCTTTCTTCCTTCCTCCAGTGACAGGGGAACGGGGCCACACACTCAAGCCTCAATTCTTTTACTCTCTCTCTCTCCACACTCTTCCTCCAGCCTGAGAAAATGGTACATGTTGCATTCCTGCGTGTCGGGAAATTGCCCACATGTTACAGCCGGCTCCCTTCCCGTTCTACAGCTGAGAGGCAAAACTCTCCCCTCTTGAGGAGCCTGGAGTAGTCCAAGTCACAGGGACAGGAAGTGGAACGGTGGGTGCCAGGGGCTGGGGGAGGGGAATGGGCGCCAGTGTTTAATGGGCACAGAGTTTCAGTTTGGGGAAGATGAAAAAATTCTGGAGATGGACGGCGGTGATGGTTGCACAACAACGCGAATGGACTTAATGCCGCTGAACTGTGCACTTAAAAGCAGCTAAAATGGTAAATCTTATGGTATGCGTATTTTACCATAATAAAACAAAGCTCCATGATCTGTCTTTCTGGTTTTGCTTCCTGATATGTAAAGAAATGCTTTTGGAATGAAGATGACTTTTGTGACTCTTACAATTGACAGACTCAGTCTTATTTCTGAAATGGGTTTTAGGAGCCTATCCTGGATGTCAGGAAACGAGCATTGCCGTTTTCTCTTTTGAAAAATTTTTTATTAATTTATTTTTATCAGGGGAAAGCACCAACACACCGCACTACCACCAATCACAGAGCGGAGTTTCCCACATTTGGGGACATCACAGGGGTGAGCACATCTGGAGTGCGATGAGTGAGCTGGCCCTGGGAAAACTGTGATACTTTTGTGGTCCTAGTATCTTCCTTGCCAGAGAAGTATTGCTTTCTCTTTTAAATTCAGCTATACTAGTCTTAATCCTCTCCTAGCTAAACCAGGAAGAGATTGTCGATAACGAAGTGTGAAAAAAGAAAAGCTCATTAATTAGTTTTAAATCAATTTAGTTATAATTTATAGTTATATTATAGCAATAGTATATTTATTAGTTAGAGTTGAGTTGTAATTAGTTGTCCTCCTATTTTCAATAGCCATGCATTAGAAGCGCTGGGGTTTGTCAAGAGATTTCAGTTTCATCTGTCTCTAAGGATGGTTGAGGTATCAAAGTTTGTATCCAAGACTCTAATTATGATTAGCTGATGAGATCCTGGAACTTTAAGAATGCAGAGACAGGTAAGGGGTCTGGTGACCAAAGTGACAGCTAATGTATTCATTTATGTATTTACAGCACCCCGGAGAGATGCCATTCCATACTGCGCTGACTTCTGTAGTGTATCAGCTTCTTTCTGCTGCTACAACAAATGACCACAAATTCTGTGACTTAACACAAATTTATTATCTTATCTGAGACTGGAATCAAGGTGTTAGCAGGGCTGTGCTCAGTCTGGGTGTTATAGGAAGAGTCTGTTTCCCTGCCTTGCCAGCTTCTAGAGGCTGCCCTCCTTCTCTGGCTCACAGGCCCTCCCCAGCCACTGTATCCCTCCAACCTGCCTCCACCCTCACATCTCCTTCTCTGCTTCTGCCTCTCCTGCTCCTCCTGTAAGGCCCCTTGTGATCACACTGAGCCCACCTGGATAGCCCAGGGTACCCTTCCTATCTAAAGATCTGTCATCATATGTGTAATGTCTCTTTTGCCATGTAGGGTAACATACTCCCTGGTTCCAGGAATTAGGACCTGGACATCTTTGAGCACCATTTTTCTGCCCATAACATACAGGTTCTATTGAAAAGTCAGTCCTACACTTATGGTTGCTCTTTTGCAGGGAATGTGCCTTTATCTAATACATGGTTTTAAGACTTTAGCTTTGTTTTGGGTTTTCAGCAGTTTGACTATGATGTGTCTAAGTGTGATTTTCTTTGTATTTATCCTGCTTGGGGTTTGCTGAGTTTTTTAAATGAGTGGATTGATGTTTTTTTATTGGTTTTGAAAAATTCTCAGCCACTATATCCTCAAATATTGCTTCCGCCCCTTTCTCTCTGCTCTCCTCTGCGCCCCCAATTATGTGAGACATCTGACAGCTCCCCATGTGTCTTTCATACTGTTTTGTTCTTTCCATTCTCTTCTCTCTTTATTTCACTTTGAAAATTTCCCATTGGCTTCTGCATCACTCATCCTTTTGCTATGTCCAGCTGCTGTTAAATCCATCTGAGAATTCCTGATTTCAGATACCGTATTTTTCAATTCTAGAATGTCCATTTCATTACTCTATAGATTCCAATTTTCTGTTAAATTCTCTCTTTATCCATTTTGGTCTTTTTCTCTATTTTATTTAACATATTTGTCATAATTATTTTAAAGTCCTTAACTACTAAATCAAAAGTCCCTGACCACTTCTGCAGTTGTTTTTTTTGTTTGTTTGTTTTAATTTTTTGGTTACATTTTTTCTGCCTCTTCATGTGTCTCTAAAATTTTTAATGTATGCTGGACAGTGTGTATAAAAGAACTCTGGAAGATATAAAAGAAGGTTCACCCTGTCCTCTGCCCAGCTGGTGGGACAGGGAAGAGCTAGGCTGGGGGCTGGGCTGCAGGTTTAGATAGTTAGTTAGACTCATTCCTGGTTTATTTTTCCTGTTCCTCAGGTGAGTTCTCCCAGATGTTTTATTGAAAGCCTAGCAGGTCTTTCTCCGCTCAGCCCTGGGAAGGGGTCTTCCATCTCTCATATTTTAGTTTATCTAGTCTTCATTGCATCCATAGCTCTCTGAGGTCATCATAAATACTATTTTCCTAATGTAATTTTTTTCTCTACTTGTGGCAGAAGCAGCATTGCATGATGCTGTCTTCCCATCCTTCTTGGAAGGGAAAGTCCTTCTCTTGTCATTTCAAAACAACAGGTGCAAACACCTATAGCACAACAAGGTAACAAAGGAGACAACAAGTAAGTAAGTGAGGAGATGGTGGTGATCTCTCCAGATAAGTAGAAACCCTCTATTTTGGCATCTTTCAGAGGGTTCAACAAATAGCACCCAAGTTCTGAAGCAAGGGAGAACTAAGTAGTAAGAGGTAGAACCCCAAATATCACCCTGTATTGCTGACAAGATGTCTTAGTTTGCACTGCTATAACAAAGTACCTGGGTATCTTATAAACCACAAAATTGTATTTCTCATAGTACTGGAGGCTGGAAACCTAAGATCAAGGCACCAGCATGGCTGGGTTCTGGTGAGGCTGCCTTCCACATTGCGGACCACCATCTTTTCTTGGTGTCCTCATGTGACAGAAAGAAGGCAAGAGAGGTCTCTGGAGTTCCTTTTATATAAGCACTAATCCCATTCAGGAGGGCCCCACCCTCATGACCTAATGACTTCCCAAAGTCCCCACCTCCTAATACCATCACACTGGAGGTTAGGATTTCAACATACAGATTTGGGGGAAACACAAACCTTCAGTCCCTAACACAAGGCTAGTTTGGAAGATGAGGCATTTATCTGTGGGCAATGGCCTTCATAAGACCAGCACTAAATTTCAAACTGGCACTAAACTTGACTCCTGGCTTGGCAAGCTTAGGATACAGGGTGGACCCCTCTGACGAAGGCAGCCCATGGGATGGGGGGGGGGGCAATCAAGACAACGTGCTTTCCACAGGCAGCCTCCCCCAGAGAGGCAAAAAAGGGGTTGTGTGTATCCAGTTTACACTTCTCAATTAGCCAATCAAAAGACATCCCAGGATGCTGGGCATGGTGGCTCACACCTGTAATCCTAGCATTCTGGGAGGCCAAGGTGGGAGGATCGCTTGAGCTCAGGAGCTCAAGACTAGCTTGAGCAAGAGCAAGACTCTGTCTTTACTAAAAATAGAAAAAATTAGCTGGGCATGGTGGTGTGCACCTGTAATTCCAGCTACTCGGGAGGCTGAAGCAGGAGGATTGCTTGAGGCCAGGAGTTCGAGGTTGCTGTGAGCTAGGCTGACACCACGGCACTCTAGCCTGGGCAACAGAGAGAGACTCTGTCTCAAAAAACAAACAAACAAAAGAGATCCCAGGGCACAAGGGACAGAGAGAGGCTCCAGGAGGAGGCAAGGAAAAGGAGCCAGGAACTGTAAAGCCAGGAGGATGGTCCCACTGTGGTGGATCTGGGGGATTTTGGAGAGAGACGATGCAGGGGTGAGGTGTGCAGCAGGACAAATGTGGAGGACAGCGGAAAAGGACAAGAAACCTGGAAGGGAAAGAGAAGTTGGAGCCTGGAGGAGCCCGCAGGGCTCAGCAGGGGCTGCAGCAACGACTGTCAGACTTCAGCTGGGGCAGGAGGGCAGCCGGGAGGCAGCCCGGTGCTGGGAAAATAGGTCCTGAGTTTTCAGTCCTGATGCCCCATGGCCATGGCCTCAGGGGAGCTTTTGAAAACTCAGATCTTACCCAGTCCCCAGTCAACAACCTTGGGCAACTCTTCACCATGTTTGAGAAAAGAATAAAGTCCTTGGCATGAGCCCTGGGCCCCTCTGTAATCCCACCTCCTTCCCCAGCCACCTCCCATCACTCTGCCTGGTCCCCTCCTACCTGTGGCTTCACTGCAGGACTCTCCTCCCACACGGGATCCTCCAGGGCGGGGAGGGAGGGCAGGCCAAGGCGGGCTGGGAAGGTCAGGCCTGCCAGAGGAACCTGACGAGGTAGTCCTGAGGCCAGGCCAGGCCATATTCCAAGTGATATTTAGAAGGGAGGACACAAACTTTGAGCCCAGAGACAAAGTTGGGGGGGCAGGCAACAGAACAGAAAGGGCGGGGCTGGGGTTGTGCTGGGAGGCCATCAGCTGGGGAACGTCCCGCTATAGCATCCCTTCCAGACGCAGCTGACCACCCTGTGCTGGACCACAGCTGTGACCACCACGGGCCTCCATGCCCCTGACGTCACCGTGCCTTCGCTCTGCTTGTGTGGCCCTGCTCATTGTGCGGCTCATCCTCTGGGGCCTGCTGGCACCTGCCATCACCGCGGCACTTGTCACTTGTGCCCGGGGGCCTGTGACTGAAGCTGCGGGTTCCACATCTCAGGGAGCACGTGGCAGACCCACCGTCCCCCAGCCGGCACCCACGGTGCTAGGGAACAACAGAGAAATATATTCTTTTTTTTTAAACAACAATGGAAAGCATCAGAAAGCAGGGTGGATTTTAATGATCCATTCGCTACGCCAGATTATTAGGTTTTCCTGGGCAATCGCGGTTACCTGGGCTCATGGCTGGACCTGGGGAGACAGCACGGCCAGCTCAGTGTGCCCGCCCCACAGGTGGCCCACGACCTCCAGTGGGAAGGTGCCCCCTCCCCTCCCCAGGAGCACCTGTCTTCCACGGAGAAGCTGCACACAACGGGAGTCTCTCCCGTTGGCCTCACTCCTTCACAGACCCTGGTCCTGGGCCTCATGACTGCCGTCCCCTGTGCCAGGAACACTGCACGCTGGGCTCTGAAAGGGCCTCCCCTCCCAGGGCTCATTTCTCGCAGGGCAGCAGCCTGCGTGTGACCTCAGTGGTGGGGACTTCACCCACCAGCGTCTTGTCTTCCCAGGAGTGGGGTCTGCCTTCAGCCATCAGCAGATGGGACCAGCTCAGGAGGGATGGTCCCTCACTGAGGACCTGGGAACCTTGGGGTGAATGACACAGGGTAAGGAATTCCAAAGAATTCCTGGAATTCCTGGGCTGGACCTCAGAACGGCCCCCTCCACAAGCAGGGGAGAATCTGGGAATGGTGCTCAGTAGATGGCCCAAGGATGCTATTTGCCTCCCAAGCAGGGCCCAGAGAAGCATCTACAGGAAGGGTGGGACGTGCCTGATCTCACAGAGGCCACCAGTTGGGGTCTGGGGACAGACACTAGAGAATGGGGCAGGGCCTGGCTTATGGACTGGCAGCTTTGCCAGCTGGGGAACAGCCCTCCAGCCTGGCCGGTGTTAGATTAGTAAATATTTGGAGAGTGTGAACCGCAGAATTCCTGTAGTAAGGTAGGCAGGGGCTCAGGACCATGGAGAATTGGATACTGATGGTGGATGCACATGTCCCTTGGGGCTGGTGACATGGTGTGTACCCAGATCCCATGGACAGGGCTGCTCCTCCGGGAACCACGTACACAAAGTGACCTCCCACGCAGCCCACAGGCTGGAGGGAGAGAGAGATCTGCTTTTGCCAAAAGCAAGGGGAGGGGAATGAACATGCTTTTAACAAAGTGACTGAGCCCCAAGACACAGCCGCCTCCGAGAGGGTCAGGGCGACCCCTTCGTCCCAGGGGTGGCTGCTGGCCAGACTTGAGAAACAAGGAAGCAACTCAGAAGAGGCTGGTCTGATCCTTCGAAACAGAGAGTCCACATTTGTAATTGAGATGAGAGAGGAGGGAGCTGCATTATTTATGAAATGGCTGAGCCTGGAGTTAACGAGGAAGGAGGAGACCTTTAGAGGGGAAAGTGGTTTCAAAAGCATCCGTATTTCACTGGAAGAAAAACACACACAAACTATGATTTAGAGTGTGCTGAGGTTTAGAACCGGAGATGACTCCAGCGCAGTTAGAGACCACGGGGGTGGGGAGGATGAGGGTGTGGGCAGGGCGGCTGGAGGGACAGAGCAGGAGGGTGGGGTGTCCCTGCAGAGCCCGTGTGAGAGGGGCGCACAGGGAGGGTGTCGCCTCTGGGGATGGAGGAGTGTGTGTGTGTGGGAGGGTGTCACATTCCCCTCCCCAAGCGTGTGGTGTGTGTGTAAGAGAGTGCGTATACGCTGGGAACAGTTCAAGAGACAAAGGACAAAGGCAGGGTGCACCCCTACAGACGCAGAGTCCTCTGGGGCTGTGTGTAAATTCTGGTTGCCAGCCTCATCTGCCGTAAGAATGCGAACCAAAACTCTGGGAAGAGGGTGCTTTTAATATTTTTTAAAATTAAGGTATAAGTTACATACGATAAAATGACAGCTCCTCAGTATTCAGTTTGAGGAGGTTTGACAATTGTATATGCTTATGTAACAACCACCATAACCAAGACAGAGAACATATCCATCACCCTAGAAGGTTCCCTCATGCCCCTGACTACCTTTTGACTTGTATTGGCGTAGATCAATTTTGATTGTTCTAGAAGTTCATGTTAATAGTACAGTATGTACTGTTTTGTGTCTGACTTCTTCCACTCAGCACAGTGTTTTCTGAGATGCATCCCTGTTGTGGGGGTAATGGTAGGTGGTTCTTTGCATGGCTGAGTAAGAGTCCATTGAATGGACTGACTGCATTTTGTTCATCTGCTCTGCCGATGAGCATTCGGGCTGTTTCCGGTGTTTGACTCTTGCGAAGGCAACCCTTTGGAAGTTAAGGGTTGCACCCACTCTAGGTACAACGCGCATTACAAGGTGCAGGTGATGAGTACACTAAATGCCCAAACTCCAGCACTGCGCAATATATCCATGTAACAGACTCTGTGCAGACATTTGTTTTCATTCCATGAGAATGCACCTGCTAAGTCATAGGGTAGATGTGTGTTTACTACGACAAGAAGCTGCTAAACAGTTCTCCATCCATCATGGCTGAGTTCCAGTTGCTCCACATACTTGCCAACACTCACTGTGTTTTATTTCGGCCCTTCTAGTGGACGTGAAATGGTATCTCCTTATAGTTTAAATTTGCATTTCCCTGATGGCTACCAATGCTGAACACCTTTTCATGTGCTTATGCACATTCATGTATCTTCTTTGTAAGATGCCTATTGAACTCTTTTGCCCATTTTAAAAATTAGACAAAAAATTCATATTTTTTGTTGTTGATTTGTAGGCATTCTTTATATATTTGGGACCCACAAAAGGAAGGTTTTTAGAAGTAAAACAGCAGCCACTGATCATGCTACCCCTGTCCTTTAAGCTGAATACTTGTCACCCCTCTCATCCACCTCCTACCACACCCCTTTGGTGGTTAAAATGCACCCATGATAGGTACAATGTGCATTACTCAGGTGATGAATACACTAAAAGCCCAAACTTCATCACTATGTAATATATCCATTTAACAAAACTGCATTCGTACTCCTTAAATTTATACAAATAAAAAAATGACTAGAAAAAGAATGTACCTACTCTCACTCAAATGGCTGAAATACTGAATTCTACTCAAACTCAACTGACTCATAACTGACTTTATTTCCACCGAAAGCAGAAAACAAAACAAATGAACAAAGAAAAGCAACTAAGCTTACTGCTTCCAGGTCAATTCTCTCCCCTTTAAGAACTTAATCTCCTTTGTATAATTACTCAGGCAATTGAGAATTTAATTTAGTTGATCCATAGGTAGTCTTTTTCATAGTTCTGTCCTCTCAAAAGTCTTCCTGTTCCCCCAAAGAATGATCAGGAACTTGTTTCTATTCCTCACAGTGGCAAGGTAGACACTCCTGGGTCTCTCTGTCCTCCAGCTTTAAGTCTGACTATGGGGGAGGCACTTGGGTCGCCCTCCTGGTATCCAGAGGCCGGCTCCATCCCTGCGCCATGTGCTCCAGCCACCATGATCCTGTCTTGGCCTCCAGCTGCAGGGCCTCGTCTCTACCAGGTACCACCTCTTCCTCTCCCCCAACCTCCTAGCACTTCTCCTCCCCACCCCCAACCCACACAGAAAGTTCTAGATCTCACCCAAGTCATACACAGACCCCGAGAACCTCATCTATGGCATCTCAGACTCCTTATCTGTCTAAACGTGCCACACTACCATTTCTCCTTTACTGAAGCCACCCCACATGGCCTCTGGTCACCTTGCAAGGTAGTCTGCACTTAGAATTCTAAACAGAAAGTGGAATACAGGCCTTTGGATCCTTCCTTAGTCCACTTGAAATTTCCCCAATCTCTCCCTGCATCCTAAATATAGTATCTTAATCGAATAATCTCATTAGCTGGAAATGTCTCCCGTCTCTGCCCCCCACATCCCAGCCCAAGAAGGGCTGTTCTCCTTCCTGTGGGGTAGGAAGGAGACATGACTCCTCTTAGGTCATGTCCTTCCCTACTTTATGGTATGGAGTAAAGACTCCCTGCTTGTCCTCTAAGATTTTTCTATTTAAAAGAAATCTATTTGAATTTAGGAAACCCTGTCCTCTGTCAAGGGCCCGGCTCTTGCAGTTGAAACTTGGCTTTCAGTCCTACTGCCCTGAGCTGCTGTAGACGTCTGCAGCTGGGCACACTCTCTTCCGTCACAGTTTCCTCTTTCCCCTTCGTTCCAGCTACCGCTCACAAAGGCAATGGTAATGGTGGTTAAAAAGGTGGAGATCACAAATGGCAAAAGAAAGCACGCTAATATAATTTAAGATATTACTCTGAACACACTTCAGTGATAACGAAGAAGGACTTATTCCCTCCTTTAAAAAAAAATCATGTATTCCTGCACTCAGCTCCAACTTTGGCTCCCTCTGGGCCCCGCATCTGATCCACCTCCAGATGTTCCAAGGCCTCGGGGCTCTCCAATCTTGATTGTTAACTCTGCATCCAGCATTGCTTCTGTCTCCTGCAAGAGTTTCCTAGTGCCCAGCTCCGCTGGACCCGCCACTCCTGGGCAGCAGGGGGTCAGGATACAGACCCTGAGGGCAGGCACTCCTAGGAAATCCCCCAAACAGATTTCTTGACCCGTCAGATGAGCCTAACTAAATGTGGCTTGGGAGCTCTGTCACAGCCAGCCTCTAAGACGCCATCGATGATCCCAGCCCCACTATCCGTGCTTTGCGTGGTCCCCTCCTACGTCACAGCAGGGCTGGTCTACGTGACCAGTAGAATAAGGCAGAGTAATGGTGTGGTTATAAAAGACACAGCAGCTTTTGCCCTTGTGTCCCTCAAATCCCCCAGCTGCCGTGTTGTGAGGACACTCGGGCAGCCCCGTGGAGAGGTCTACATGGTAAGGAACCGAGGCCTCCTTTTGAAAGCCATGTGAGTGAGCCGCCCTGGAGCATGCCTGGAGACACAGTGGCAGGCTAGTGTGGTAGACAGGATGTGTCCACCCAGCCCCATCAGCTCAAGCAGAGCCCCAGAGAGGCTGGATGATCCATCCACAGCGGTCAATGCCCAAGCCACACCCTATGGTGGTAGGCAGGGACTCGGGGTGGGGGAGGGCAGGCTACTGGGAGTTCTGGGTTGAGGGGACAATGTGACTTAAAGGCACAGTCATGTGAAAGTGGGTGACATTTTTGGAGAGGAGCAATTTATCCACTGCAAAGGCAGATGGGGCCACAGGAAAGAGCTCCTTGAATGTGGTACAAAGTGACACTTCCTGGAGCCTACAGAGACAGCCAAGGGCAGTGTGGAAACTCCTGCCTCTGGCTAGCAGTAGGCGGGATGTCTATCCTTGAAGGTGGAGGGCACCAAGCAACAAACATACATGAAAAGGACACGTATTATCAGCCTGAGTATTGCCCAAGGAAAGATATCATCAAAGCCAGAGGCAGAGTGGGGTCAATCCATCCATTCATACTTGATCAGAGGAGATGTTTCCAGAACAACATGAGGCTGGAGGGCACAAAGGAGGAGCCCTGCAATGGCAGGACTGGAGCTCCAGGGCTAGCTCTAATGACCCAGGAATGCTATAACCCTTTTTGGAAAACTTTCTCAGTGGGCTCCCAACAACCTCTGAGTCTGAGCTTCTAAAAAAGAAGACTAGAACAGCAAAGGCAGATGCAAATCTATTGATTCCTTTGGTTTTGTTTCACCTCGTTTTCATTCACTGCAGTATTTTTCTTCTCAGGAAAGCAGAAAGTTTCCCAGAATAAGGATCCTGGCCCTTCTATGTGACCTGCCTGTAGGCATCACTTTTCAAGGCCAATGTGTTTCTTACCAATAAGTTCTAAAATGTAACCACATCCAGTGCGGAGGGCCTGGGATTCTAAAGGGAAAGAGAAAGCTGAGGTGGGAGATGGATGGTTTTCTATGCCCATGTCTTCCCCTTTCTGGAACCTAGCACTGATCAGCTAGGGTAACTCCAGGAGGTGAGAAGGGTATAAATTTTGCAGACTCATTCAGGAAAATTACTTTATTTTTCTGATTGAACTTCATTAACTCCCCAGCCCTTATACACATTCAGTCACTACCAGATTTTTCTTGGTGTTCTTTGGGTAAAAACTGAATGAGTTATGGAATCTCTCCAGGTGTTAAGTTTAAGTAGGATGCATCATGAATTGGGAGTCACAGTGTGGCTGTGACCCAGATAGCCACTACTCATTGGCCCCAGGACATTGGCACCTCCTCTGCCATACCTGTATCTGTGGCCCCTCCACTATTCAGGTGCCAGATCTAAGCAGGTGCCTCTGTGTCCTCTACCAAGCTTCCCAGCCTGCCCTCAGGCATACCCACACTCCCTCCACGGCACAAAAACATTGCTTGTGCCACCTTGGGATGCTGGGGGCTCTGGGAGACTACATGTGGCCCATCTGCTGGGGTCCCTCCATGTATCCAGTGCCATGGTGCACGCAGGCTTCTCCAAGAGGATTGCTTCCCCCTGTCTCTTCCCCCTTCTTCAATTTGTTTGCAGAAGAAAATAGCTTTGTCTTTTTAAAGAGTATTGTTACTGCTACACTGCTACGTGTGAAAAATAAATCCATTCAGAAATTCAAATGTCTTTCCCTCCCTTTCCTCATGTAGAGACTGTAGGCCCATAAGGACAATGGGATAAAGGAAAAATATCCCAAGGACAGGAGTTGGGATGTACTCTGAGGTGGAGGGAGACAAATGCTATTTGCAATGAGGTCCTCAGTACAAGCAACAAAAACCAGTTCTGGCTCCATTAGGAGAAAGGGTATCTTAAAGGCTACCTGGTAGCCTACAGAATCACACGGAGGGTTAGAGGACAGGTACAAAGCAGATCTTTGAGGAACAATGAGTCAAACCACACCAAGGAAGGGGGCTCCTGGGGAAACCCCGCCACCACCCCTGAGCACCTGCACATCTGCCCCGGGAGCTGTGCGTGGCTGCCACTGCTCCTGTGGCACCACTGTCCCTTCCGTCCTGAGTCACTCGCTCTGAGTCTGGCATTGGTGCTCTTGCCTGGCAGAGCCAAGGCCCCCAGCTTTGAGCCCCAGCTGTGATGCAGGCTGGGAAAAGGAAGTCTCTGACCATCATCCCATTACCTTTCAGAGTGGTGGTTTTGCTCTTCACAAAGACTAAAAAAAAAATTTTAAAGGCAATTCTCCAAATAAAGATCAAGGCTGAGATGCTGGGAAACAAAAGCAAATAACAAGGAAGGGTTCTCCTCTCACCTAAGAAACACACTGGGGTGGGCTGAGAAGGTTCTCTGATGGCCCCCAAGATGCTCCACCCAAGGAGCCAAACCAAGCAAGGAGACAAAGAGATTCGGCCTCAGGGAAGAGGACCAGACATGGGACAAGGATCAAGGAGCTGGGAGGGGAGCAGTGAGAGAGCCACAAGAAAAGACCCTCCCCTGGGGACTGTGTCCATCCAGCTGGAAGATATGACTAAGCTGAAGGAAAGGCCACCGTGGCCAGGAGTGCTTGACCGGCCACCAGTGAAGGTATTCACTAATGGGCCACACCAGCCCTCCCTCCCACGACTGGAGCGCAACAGTGAGACGAAACCAGATTCCGCTGAAATTAGGTCAGCGCAAGGAGGAGAGGGGACAAACTCATCTTTTGCCTGTGAACCTGGGAGACCACCTCCCATCCATTGCCTGGGGGGAGGGGCAGGAAAGGTAAGGCTGGGTGACTTAAAGGTCACCTCCCCCAGGTAGCAATCGAGTAGCAATTACTGTTTTGCAGCCTGCTGGGAAGGTCAGAGTGCAAGCCATCAAATAACAAAGAAAAAACATGAGAAGAAAAGAAAAGAAGCCAGAGTGAGAGTATTTCAGGGCACCGCTCCTGCTGTTTCTCACCCCTGGGAAGGCACCTTGTCACCCTGGCCAGTGGAGCTGGCCCCTGCCTTCTGTTTAGCTCTTATAGGCACCATGTGCCAGGGGTTTGCCCTCCTCGCTGATGCCGCAGACATCCCTTGGTTAGAAAGAAAACAGCCTCATCAATTCAGGTTGTTGTTAGGAGCTTTTAAAAGAGATGTTGGTTGCACTTAACACACAGCTGGGGCCAAAGTAAAGGCTGGGTAAGTGCCCAGGCTACGGGGCTGGAAATGACATCCTGCTCAGGAACATAAATGTCATGCTCCCCAGGCCGCGACACAGGCAAACCGCCTCACAGCATTCCCCAGTTCCCCAGGACTCCAAATCTTCCAACCAATGGCTCTGTCCTTGCCTTCAGACACAACTTGTACCCCGGTTGGGAAGGCCAAGATGTTCGGGGAAACCATGGTGTCAGCAAACAAACAGGAAACACAGGAGCAGTGGCACTGACCTACTCTTCATTTGAAGAAACAATCTCAAGTGAAATGCATCACTTCAGAAACCATATAAAGAAGCGGTCCCCAAGCCGGTGGATTTTTCCGCGGGGTTGGAGGGCCAGAGGCGGAGCTTAGGCGGGTGATGTGAGTGATGGGGAGTGGCTGTAAATACGGTGAGGCTTCGCTCTCTCAGTCACCACTCATCTCCTGCCCCCTCCCCGTCTCCTAAGTTTCATGGAAGACAATTTCTCCATGGATGGGGGAGTGGAGGTGTGTGGAGGGGTAGGGTTGGTTAGGGGAGCAGGGCTCTCAGGCCCGGTTCCTAAACCAGCCCGTGGCCCAGGGGTTGGGGACCGCAGCTATAAAGGACCTGCTCTGTGAATTCTTTCAAAGGTCATCTTAATAATCCAAACCAGTTGCACAACCAGGAAAGAATTCTACTGTAGCATGGTGGAAAACACCCACAGGCAGGTGCTTGTTGCTTGTGAAAATTAAGACTCGCACATCACTGGAGCCTTAATTCCAGAGAAGGTAGGATGTGCATGGATTTCTCCTTTCTACAAACTGGCACAAGGAAGGAAGACTGAGTGTGACCATTTTTTCCCAAGGATAAAGAATCCTGCTAAGCTTGGCCTTGGCACCCAAAGACTCCCTTTTCTTGGGCCTCTCTCATGGCCACCCCTGCACCCCGGCCACCACCACAGAGCAGAGGGGCCCAACGTCTGTCTCAGTATCACTCACGTTCAAATGTGAGTAACCAATAGCCAAATCCAGAGCCACAACCAAGTCTGAGTCTCAAAGGAAGAAGCTCCCAGGGAAACTTCAGAGATCCTCACTGAGAGATTTGGGGGACCCACCTAGATGGGGTAGAGGTTCTGCATGGTCACTGTTTCCCTGAAGGAACAGAGTGAGCGGACTCCCTGGGTCTAGGGGAAAACCCCAGCTCTGAACCTTCCTTCTCACACGGTCTTGGGGGTGGCTCTGAGCTTACTTGTTGCCTCGGTAAAAAGGAGAGACCAGTGCAGACTTCTCGGGCTGGGGATGAGGTGGGATCCTATTTGGGAAGGTGCTTGACACCTCGAGGTGTTCGTAGGACTACGGAACCCGTGCAGAAACACCTGCGGCCAGGACACTGTCTCCTCCCGACCGTGTCAGGCCAGATCCTATCGGGAAACTGCCGCAGTCAAGGGCTGTTCAGAGTTGGAGCTCTGGGCAGTGAGCCAGTCTCTGGTAAGCAACCTCCACACAACCTGCAGGAGCTTCCAGGACCCATCATGCGGGTGTCTCCGGCCTCCAGGGTCCCTGAGCTTCACTCTGAACCTGGTATTTACTCACCAGCCTCCTGGAGGCCTGGCCTCAGAATGAGTCACACCAGGCTCTTTTGTTCAGAAGTGACACAGGACATGGAGTTCCTGAGAAATTAGCTCAAAATTAATTTAGCCACAATGGGTTATTATTAGATTTAATTACAAACGAAACAATTCACCAGGGACCTTTTACATCGTAAACAAGCACCTCGGAGTCAGCAGGGAACTGGGATTTTTTTTTCCTATTCTCTAGTCACTGCACAGGTTTTCACAAAATTTGTGGCCAAGCATAAAAAGCAATTTGGATATGGCTTTGGAGGGACAGTCCACTGCTGCTTGTCACCCTTTTAGGTCCCCTGGCTTTTGACAAGAGAGTCCTGCTGGGCATAGGAAGGGTCTCTTTGCTGCAGTTAATACATTGTCCCAAAACCACCCTGACTCCCTTCCAGAATCCCCGGTGCTCCTGCAGAAACATCAACTCTGCTGAATTGAAAGAGTCCAAGAAACAAGGTCTGGGCGGTCCAGGCTATGGTTTCCTCCAGACCCCCTGAGACCAGTGTTAGAACGATGGACTCTCCAGCCCCGCCCCAGACTTCCGCAGCCAGAATCTGCATTTTTAACCAGGTCGCTAGAGGATTAGCATGCACTTTAGAGTTTGAGATTGTAGCCTAAGAAAACCCTGGGGCAGCATCCCATGGTACTGCTGACATTGCTAGATGGATGGAATCATCTAGCTGAGTCCCCTCTGGCAAAATTGAGTGAAGTTTTGGCCAGCAGAGACAATTATTTTGAATACTTTGGGCACCTCCTTCGTTCTCACAGCAAGATGTTTTGTGTTTCCACTGTGTGCTGGGCTTAGGGCTGCCCTAGTGACCTCCCTTTGCCTGCACAGAAGCATGGGCTCAGCCAGCCCTAGAGACGGAACCCGGGTTGGTCTCTCCTGCAGGTAGGCACAGGAGCCCAGAGCAGAGGACTGTCTGGGATGGCCCAGGACAGCTTCCCAGCACACAGGGCTGAGCCTAAAGAGAATGCAGCAAGGACCTACGAGGAGGCTGCCAGCTGCAGGGGCCAGAAGATAAGAGTGTTAATTTAGGTTGGCTGGCATCCAGAAAGCTGAGCAAAGCTAGGCCTCCAAGCTCAGGGTAAAAATAAATAAATAAATAAAACAAAAATAAGTTGGCAGCTGTTTATGGTCCCTTTGTAACACTAGCTACACATATCAGGCACATCCTATGTGCCTGGCCCTGCTCCAGAAACTGCGTGGTCATTCTGTGTCCCTCACTCAAACCCTCAAAGGTTAGTATTGTCACCCCCATTTCACAGTGAGGGTGCTGTGGCTCCAGCAGTGTTTTGCCTGTGGTCGCTCAGCCCTCCACTCACCCCCACCACTTTCTGCTGAGAGCTGGCTCCAGGCAGGAAATGGAAACAGGCTGGTCGTTTTCAATGCTGCAGCATGACCAAAACCCTAGTGGATGCTGGACTGAAAGAACTCTCGGTATCCTAATAAGGTTTCAGAACAGAAAGGAGTGTCTTCATCACTCTTGGCTTTGCCAACACTATCTCATCAATCCTCTCTGTACTTTGACGCACACACGATGGACTGTTATCCACGTGGCAAACTTGGAAGCACCTTGAAAGAGAGTCTAAGCAAGCTGCCAAGGCGCCCGTCTTAATGTTGGGTGCATCTATGACAAATAGCCTGAGCAGCTGCACCTCGCTGAGATGCCAAAGGGATGAAATGGGGTCACTTTGAGAAAGTGCACACGGTGTCCCTGATACACAGGAGGTGGTCAGTACGGGGGCAATTCCTCCCTCTCCCCTACTCCCTCTGAATGTGGCTGACTACTTTGGACCATAAACTCCATTCACTCCACAAAGCACTAAAGAGACCAAGTCAGCCTCTGCCCAAACAGGAATGAATTCTGCTGCTGGCAAGGCAGTTAGAGAAGCTCCCCCTTATAAGGCTGGTTTTCAAACATTTTTAATCCATGCCCTTTTCTGATCAATGTACACATTGTGTGCCCTTCTTCAATATTACTTGAAATTTCAAGTGAAATTAAACATTCTGATTCAAAGAGAAGCAAATCAATCAAATATATATTTTAATCCACCCATCTGCACACTGAATATATAATTTAATATATTTAAAATATAATTTAATATATTTTTAATATTTTATGCAACTGTTCCCACCCCCTGAGATCCTCATATGACCATCCAGCAAGGACCACCTGGTTGCTCAGTTGAGTCCTGATAGATCAAGCCATTGCCAGAACATGATGATAACATGTGGACAGTAAAGCTGTTTTTACCTGCCCAGCACCCAACTGCCCTGCACCTAGTAAAGACTTGCCTCTCTTCCTCCATAGATGGGCATATAGACAAAGCTGGGCCAATCACAATACCTCACCTACCCCTGGATACAGTGATTGGCCCAAACAGTAGGCACATGACCAAATCTGGGCCAATCACAGTACTCACCTGCCCCTAGATGCAGTGATTGGCCCAGGTGGTGGGCATATGACCTGACCCTCCGAAGACCTCTCAAATTGTGAGGGCAGAGGGCAGCTAAGGAGGTGTGAGATCTCTCATTTCTGGTCTGGAAGCTGGGGCAAGGAGGAGCAGGAGAGCCTAAGGCACAGGTACGGTATCCCCTGCCTCATGCAGGAGTGATCTGAGACAGTGAAGCCCACTCCCAAAGACCACAACGAGAAGCAGATGGCAGCCAGAGAACAGTCTGCTCTCAGCCCGGTCCTGGCTCCTTGTGCCCCATGGCAGGTGCCTACCTGCCCTCCCCACAGTTTGGCTGCGGGTGGTAGTACATTCTCTTATTTTAGCTAAAAATTGTCCAGTTAAGTTTCTCCCCACACCTCCAATCAAGAATGGCCTAACTGAAACCGGGGACTGGGACAGAGGGTTCCACAGAGTATCCTGGACATCGAGGCAGTGTCTCTCGATGCCAGTTAATTTGCACTGACCCTTCCCTGTACAGATGTGGCTTTCTTCCTCTGCCTGTTAATACCTTTCTCTCCCTTCCTCTCTCTGCATGTGCCAGTTTTTCTTGGTCTTTCCGTTCTCACACCTCCCCAAATTCTCTTCTTTTCCACTGTGTCCTTTTGTCCACCCAGGCTCTGACTCTTATGTAATTTCAGCTGTTGGTTCACACTTCCTACAGCATTCTTTCCTCTGGGAAATTAGGATACCCACATGTCCCTGTTCTTGGGGCTCTGTGAGTGTCCCCCAGGTCTGTACTCCTGGGCTGCTGCTGGCCCAGCTGGACTTGGTCTGTCTGCCCCCGGCACACACTCTGGCCAGATGCGCCTGCTTTGGGGAGGGGTGGAGGGCAAGTGGGAGGACTAAAGCCACAGCAGGCTTGACAAATGCACACAGGAAGCAGCCCATTTCCTTAGATGCTGCCCAAACTTCTGCGATGCAATTTTAGCATCTGGCCAACCAGGCAAGTCGGGCCTGATACATTTATAAAATCATTTGTTGGAGAAATCATATTCCAGAATCCCATCTGTGATCTTTTATTTTTTGTTTGGTGTTGCACATGTTTGGGGAAAAGAGTCAATAAAAAACATCATAATTTAATTTTAATTTCACACAAAGACAAGAGACCCCAGCAAGTGACGATATAAATCCAAAAGGCTCAGATGACAACTGTAAACTCATGTGAATGGCTGTAGTATCAACTCTGGAGTCAGTAAGCCAGGGTTTCAAGTCTCATTTAGTTATACCAGCTCAGACAATTTCCTTAACTTCTCTTAGTGTCACTTTCTTCGTGTGTAACATAGGGGATACTAATGTTTGCTATGCAAATTCTAAATGAAGTCAGTCATTAATATCATTACCTTCTGGCTCTAGGTTAGCTTGCATCTTGTGTATTTGTGCTGAGGGGCAGATCAGGGATGCAGAGCCACAGCCATATCTCAATTTCCAAATTTAAGTAGAGCCTGTTGGGTTCAATAATGTCATAACTGGGGTCAAAATATCAGTTAACCACATTGAGTTATACTACATAATGCTTTTTAAAGTTTTGGGAAACAGTCACTCCACTAGGGTAATTCAGCCTGCAAACAACCATCATATTTCATTTAGAGAACTTAAATCATTTGCCATCCAAGAAGAGGACAAACTTCCCATTTGTGTGGGCACTTAAAAATTATGCATTCATTTTGGCTTTCCATTGCATTTGTACTCTGTCACTTTGCATTTTAATGAGTTTGAGTTTTAAAAGATTTCCAGTTGCCTAAGTAGCTAGAAATTTAAACCAATTAATTTTCCACTTAAAAAATTCTACTATGATAAAGGTACACAGTAAAACTACATTTTTCTCTATGGAGGAAGGGAAGAAAACCCTCATTTTACCACCCCCTCCTTTTTAACGTTTCTACACATTTTTGCCTTAGAAATATAAAAGACTATTTTCATACCTAGAGGCCGAGAATCAGTGAATACACTCTTTTTGATAAAATGCAATTTTGTGGTGAAATGACCAAATAATTTAGAAGGAGAAAAATATGATCTTATGAAGAAAATACTAGACTTCTAATACCTCCTCTCTAAGATCCATTCAGACTGCTGAATTTTTATAAGATGTCAAATTCTAACCCACCTATGTACATCCAGACTGTATAAATATACAAACACCAAACATACTTCTAAAAGGAGTAAATGTGTGACGGGAAAATATTGGAACAATGAAGTTCCTGAGAGAAGGTTGTTTTTTCAAGTTATTAAGGGAAGGTGGCAGGCATTCATGAGGATATAAAAACTTAACATCGTCTGAAGGAAACTCCTTAATATGGTTAACATCGCTGCCAAAAATCTCAGCTATGTTATGTCAGAATGTTCAATTGCAAGCTATACTGTAATGAATGGAAAGATAGGGTCACAGCAGGAAGTTTCTGCAGCAGCCCACAGCAACCTTGAAAACCAAGTTCCCAGGGTTGGCTGAGCTCACTCGTTCAGTTGCTACACCATCCGGTTGATGGATCCACCAGTTCATGGTCAGGCGTACCAGATGCCTACACGTGGGGAGCAGGAGAGCAGGGGCGGTCTGCCCCTCCACATTCTCCTAGCCGACATTGACATGGAAAAGAAATTGGCTTTGCTCTTTCTGAAAAAGTGGTTGTTCTGAGGACTGCAGCTCTGGCCAGAGAGAAAGGATACCAATGCATTAAGTACTTGACTCTCCTACTTTTCCATGCAGCTTGCTTGCAGCGTGATGTTGCTATTTTTATCAGCTCTCTTCAACCCAGCTGTTGCTTCATGTTAACATGGTGAATGGTGTGAAAATCCCAGCAGAGGCGCGTGAATCCCAGAGGGACCTGTCTTCTGTCATTTCTAGAACAGATAAAATGTCATGAGCCTCAGTGGGGGATGGGGCAAGGACATGTGGCCAACGTGGGCAATGAGAACATATCTGACATTTAAGCGACATGTTGCCAGGGGCCAAACTTTCTCCTCATCAACCCCAACCAAAAGCATGCACGCGCACACACATCTAGTGGCCAATAAGGTACCGAGGATCTGCGTAGAAATATCGGGAACAGGAGTCTTCACATTTCAGGGGCAGGCCATGGCTGTCCTAGGTGCAGGACATTGTGGCATCATGAGGTCTGGACAACAGCATAGAGTCCAGCCTGGAGGTTGCCCCAGAGAACCCACTTCCTTTTCCTGAGTTAGAATGTGACTTGTAATTTTAAGCCCATTCTTTGTATTTCCTCTGTGAAAATAACAGCATTTTGGCGAGACTGTGTGTAGGGGGAAAAAGTGCCACATAAAACTTAGTCAATTTAAAAATACAACTATAATTGCAGGTTTGTTGTCCCATGGTTTGGCAAATTAGGGGGGCAAATTGGAGGGGCGCTTGGAACCTGCTCCAGCCATAAAAAGACTGTTCAGTTACACATCTGACTGTGTAGTCCGTGAAACTCTTTTACAACCTATGAAAATATGGTTTGAGGAGCTTCTTCTAGAATAGCAACTATTTTCTATGGGGGGATTATTGTGTGTCTGAGTGCTCAATTTAGAATTTGAGCACCAAGGGCTTGGACCTCTCTGAGCTTTTCTTTCTCCAGCTTTGATATGAGAACAAAGTAATGTCCCTTCCTACTCCAAAAGTCTCCGATTCTCTTAGGCCTGGAGGAAATTCAGTGAAAAATCAATACCTTACAGAGCTTTTTCACTTAGGACTTACAATCTATGGGACTCTCGAGGACAAGAGTCAGAGCATCTATTTCTCAGTACAAACTCTGATCCATTGTCACTTTGTGATACTTTTAAGATTACGAAAAAGTCCAGTGAGAGGCCAAGGTGAGAAGGCCGCCGTGTGTCGGCATATAGTCCGTCCTGCCTCCCTAGAGGGCCTGCCAGGCTGGAAAGCGAACAGCCGCTTTTTCCAGGCTCCCTTGCAGCTCAACTTTTGAGTATGATTCTGTTCGGCCTGTTGCGTACCCTGGCACAAAGTCTGGAAGGCGCAAGTAAGGTGCAGACCACACTTTTGCTGTCTCTGCTGTCAAATACCACGAGGCTGTGTTGGATGGTGCTGCTGCTTTAGTCGGCCCAGTCTCATCTTTTCCTCCAGAAGCAGGGCACGGAGCTCTCGTCTTGCTGGTATGGTCACAGCCGCCGCTTGGCCTGAGAGCCAGTGTTTTCACAGTGGTCTCTGAGCCCTGGATTGCAACTGAGGGAAGGTGTCCTACAGGCCACATGTCTGCAGCAGCTTCCCCTGTCCCCTCCCTCCTGGTTGTGGCGGCTCCCGGCACATGTTCCTCGCTCCTCAAAGCCCATCCTGAAGCCTGTGCCTGGAGCCTTCCCATGATTTTTTTTAATTTTATTTTTCATTGCAGACCTTCAGGTGAGTGCACTGATGATTTTTTTAAGCATATAGTTCCTTGTATTAAATCCCTTTCTGCTCAAAATAGCTGGCATGGTCCCTAATGTCTACCAGCGAACCCTGACTTAGAAAGCAGGGACACAGGGCTGCGGAAAGTCGTATCCTAGTCTCAGCTGTATGCTCACCGGCTGGGATGGGCTGCCCTCTGCAGAACCCCTCCCTCGGCCCTATCCTCCTCCCTTTCTGCTCATTTCGCAGTCTCCGCCTTCACAGAGAAAACTGGGGGCATGAGCACCCTTAACTTTTAATTTTTATCTGTCACCAAATGAGTTCCGTGTCCTTATACGTTCCTTTGCATTCTAAGAGAAAACAAATCTATCACCAGGAATCTTTACAAACAGTGTAGAGCTTTCCCTTGGTGTTCCTATGAGGTGGGCCTGGGGGTATTTCCCATTACACACCACGGAGAGCTTCCCCCAAATCCTGCCAGACCTCTCTGCCCCGGCCACCCCAGGCAGCAGCATCTCTCTGCTCACCCTCATCATCCTTCTGCTTCCTTCGCCCTGCGGCCCCCTCTCCTTCTTCCTACCCTCCACAGTGCTCTCTCCCCTAGGAGGTCCCCACAAAGGCCTGCAGGTGGCTGGGGACCCCACAGCACCACACCCTGTGCTGCGCTCTGGCCTCCCAGTCAGGGATGCTCAGAAAGGCCCTAACCTGAGAAGTGGAGTTTCCCTGTCACTCTGACTGTTTCTCCTCATGAGAAAACTTCTGGTGCGTTACCTTCCCTGCCGGGCCATATACTTTTTTTGAGACAGAGTCTCACTCTGTCACCTTGGCTAGAGTGCAGTGGTGCAATCATAGCTCACAGCAACCTCAAACTTCTGGGTTCAAGTGATCCTCCTGCCTCAGCCTCCCGAGTAACTGGGACTACAGGCTTGCACCACTACACCTGGCTAATTTTTTCTATTTTTAGTAGAGACGGGGTCTCGCTCTTGCTCAGGTTGGTCTAGAACTCCTGAGCTCAAGCGATCCTCCTGCCTTGGCCTCCCAGGGCACAAGGATTACAGGTGGGAGCACCGTGCCCAGCCCATATACTTTTACCCTGGAAGAAAATACATAAGCAAGTCAGGTCTTTTCCAAAGAAAATGGATATAAATCCAAAAACACAAGAGATGTGTCCATTTTTTTTTTAATTTAGGTGAAATTCACATAGCATAAAATGCACCATGTTAAAAATGAACAATTCAGTGTCATTTAGTACATTCATAATGTTATACAACCACCATTTCTGCCTAGTTCTAAAACATTTCCATCATTCCAAAATAAAAACTCCATACCCATAAAGCAGTTACCCCCCCACTCTCCCCTCACCCCCCACCCCCTGGCAACTACCAATCTGCTTTTTGTTTCTATGGATTTACATATTCTGGGAATTTCATATAAATGGAATCATACAATATGTGATATTTTGCATCTGACTTCTTTCACTTAGCATAATGTTTTTGAGGTTCATCCATATTGTAACATATAAGGATTTGTTTGAGTACTTGCTTTCAATTTTGATGGGTATATACCTAGGAGTGGAATTGCTGGGTCATAGGATAATCCTATGTTTAGCTTTTTGAAAAACTTCTATACTGTCTTCCACCATGGCTGAACAATTTTACAGTCCTACCAGCAATGCACAGGGGGTCCTTTTTCTCCAAATCATCAACCATTCTTGTTATTTGCCATATTTTTTATTACAGCCATTCTCATGTGAAATGGTATCTCATTGTGGTTTTGCTTTGCGTTTCCCTAATAACTAATGATGTTGAACATCTTGTCATGTGCTCATTGGCCATTTGTTTATCTTCTCTGGAAAGGTCATTCACCCATTTTTGATCTGGACAGTTGATGGCCTTTGGAACTAAAGAGACTTGAGTTCAAATAAGTTCAAGTATTTAGAGGTGGTGTGACCTGGGCTCATTACTTCTCCAGGCTTCATTTTCTTCTTCTGGAAAAGCGTGAAATGTCTTCACCTTCTGGTCTGAGTTAAATTGACTGGCTCAGAGAAACTTCCCTGATTCTGTTCTGATTATCCAGCACATAGCACTGTGTCTGGCATGGGTGTGTGATCATGTTTGTTGAATGGGAAAAAAGTAATAAGTTATTAAATCTAGGGAACTTAGCCCAGTGCCTGGTACATATTAGGTTAGTGGTTCACAACAGGGGATTTGGGAAATGTGGTGGTAGGGGTGGTGATGGTGGTGGTTATCATAATAATTGCAAAGACAAAACTGGAATTTAGGGAGCTGAGGCCGTGAGACAATGCCTGTGGGACAACCCTGCGATGCAAAGAGCTGTCCCATGTCCCACACAACTTTAGAATATCCTCTTAGACACAGATGTAGGGGAAAATCTGGTTGTAATTATCTGTATTTATAATGGTCTGTTTTACATATAAACAGAAAGTAACATTTGCACAGTTTTAATATGCACTGAATTTTCCAGGAATGCAACACTCACATAAATTTAGAAAAGATTGTATCGCATTTTGTTTGAAACTCCACGGAGAGTTGTTCACCTTTTTAGAAAAATCACATCTCCATTAACAACACTGCTTATGGCATTTGAATCCTCAATGTAACACTCCTTGATCAGCCTGTGTTTCTAAATTTGATTCTACATATTGGTGCAAAAAACTGATTAGTTTATTACAACTTCTAGTCTAGACATGCCCGAATCTGTACATATTCAAACACATATTATTTTATTATAAATTAATTTTTCTTGCTTTCTTCTCTATAGTTTATTTAAGACATGATATTAATTATTTTGAAGTTATGTATGTAGGTAGGTTATCTATGAAAATTTTGCTACAGGAACCTAGAAAAACAAACTTTTTGTTTTAGAGGAAAGCATTGAGTCTAACAGGAATTAGAACTGCTGTATTAAATGCTTTCTTTTAGTAATTATAATAAGGATGGAATTTTACAGCCTTGTCTGAAGTGAATAACAAAGGAAATAAGATCTTTCTTATTTTTATTCTAAGGTCCTACTTTCTTATTTTTGTTGCCAAAATGCTCCTTTTCACACACCCAAGTACAGTTTTAATACTTGTGTACTCAAAAGTCTTGGTTCAGGGTGAGAGGTACCTCACGGGACTTGCTAGTAAAATGTCTACAGAGCAACCCAAAGTGAGATCTGTGCAGCTGTAATTATCTACAATGTCTGGCTAGTGTTTGAGAGGCATGTGCTATAACAGAGAGTTCTGGAGCATGCGTTCTGGACAGAACTGGGTTTGAATCCTGGCTCCAGTCCTTAGTAACTGCACTATCTCAGACTAGTTGTTTAACCCAGTGAGCCTCAGCTTCCTCAGCTATAGTTGGGGTCAAGGACAGTTGTCTCCACGGTTGCTGTGTCATGAAATATGACCATGTGTATACAGGGTCCGGCACAATGCAGTTTCATGGTAGGTACTTAGTGTTTATTTCCTTCTCCAAAATTATTCTCTTAATCCCCCAAATTATCCAAATAATTACCACCAAAGATTCTACATAATATCTCATAACTATGAAATCATAAAATAACACATCACAGACATCACTGGCTTAGATTAAACAAACATATTTTTACACCACATTCTATGTATTCTACTTAATATAAACCTTAGTCCAAAGTTACTGAAACTGAAGTCTGTGGATATGGATTTTTCTAGCCAGTCCCTACCTTTTGTCATTCTTAAAAGGATACTGCAATCTCCAAAGGTTAGAAATAACCACCTTAGACAAAGACAGTTCATGGTTTTGATGCAATTATCAGATGATAAAGTTGTTTTTTACTTTATAGATACTTAAGTGTGCTAGACAAGTTAGTGGCAATCAGCCACCAAGATTCATCTACTGTCTATTGTGCTAAATACTCTGTGGAGATTTGAAATAAAACAAAAGAAAACAAAACATTTTCTGGTCTCAGAGAGCTGTTGGCTGAATCTAGGAGACAAAAACTTCAGACAATCTCAGAACACTTAGATCAACTGTAACTAGATATAGTTCAGAGTGAGCATGTAAAAACTGAGGACATTCAACAAAGAGGAGAATTTGTGTAGGAAAAGTAAACTCATAGGAGGTAGAATGCTGATAACATACTCTCAGGGTCATCAATGCATATGGGTCTGGAACTAGCACATATCTGAAGAAAACTATTTTAGGCAAACCTCTTAATTGGGGTCTAACAAATACGGTCAGTTCAATCTTACTAGTAGAAACCTTAATTTAAAATCAATTCATTGGTTTTGATGGAAAATTCATGCACTCACTTAACAAATATATATTGAGTTCTTGGTATATGTCAAGCACAGAATAAGAAAATAGGAGTGCTCAGGTGAGCAGTCAGACACGATCCCTGCCCCCACGGAACATGCATCCCAGGGGATTAGACAGACATTATCAAATTATAAGTATATAGCTTCCTCCTAAAATACAGGAAAGAATCAGCATCTTCAGGAAGATATAACTGGATCAAATCTAGCCTGGGAAGTCTGGAACAACTTTCTCGAGCAAGGTTGTGACAGTTCAGCTGAACATTGAGAGATGAAAAGAAGTCAGCTGGGTGAAGGAGAAAAGAACATTTCTGACAGAGGGAACTGCATATATAAAGGTTATGTTACCTTATGATATTTTTAACAAAATCTTTGAAGACACTCAAGATGTCTGATCCAGATAATTCTGTGTATAATATTATTGACATCATAATTCTACAGAATCTTTTATATTTTCTGTGGTTGCAATCAATTAAGAAAATGTCCCCTAACTATTTTAAAATATCATCCCAGAATCCAAAAGAAGACAATGGCCCAGAGTCCATAAAAATTGTTGGGACAAGAGATGCCTGCTGAAATAGCCAAATAATAGACTGGATCCTTAGCCAAGATAGAGACATGGATTAGAGTGAGGCAAAACGGATGATCTTGGAGCAAGGAATGCAGGGCCTTCAGGACGCAGTGACAGAGGCTGTCCCCAGTGACAGAAGCTGCACTTCATTTGCCCTGAGTTGTAGCTAACTAGTGGGAACAGAGAATCATTGAATTTTTAGGTCAGAAATGATCTTAGAAAATTTTTTTTCTATTCTCGTTTACTCTCAAATAGCCAGATTTTTGTTGCACCATGCCATCTGGCTAAGAATTTTTTGTTACAACTTTTTTAAAAAAGTTATAAAATTAATTCATCCTTATTTTTGAAAAATTGGAAATTATGAAAAAGAATAAGGAATCAGAAAAGCACTCATTATCCTACATCTATTTTATTCACTTATGTTGTATGTTTGTAGATAGCCAATCATTCCCACAGCATTTATTGAAAAGTTGATCTTTTCCTCATTGAATTACCTGATATTGTATGATTTGCTAATTTGTAATTTGATAACTTCCTTTTTTTCCTACTACAAGTATTTAATGCTATTAATTTCCTTGTAAACACTGGTTTAGCTTCATTTCACATATTTTAATATGTGGTATTTTACTTTCATTCAGTTCTGAATATTTTCTAATTTCCCTCATGATTTTTTATTCATGAATTTGTAAATGTTTTGTTTAATTCCAAATGTTTAGAGATTTCTCAAATATCTTTTTATTATTGAATTCTACTTTAATTTTGTGGTCAAATAAGTCTTCTATATTCTTACTCATCTTCTAACTAGTTGGTTTATCAATTACAGATAAAGGAATGTTGAGATTTCCAACTATAATTATAGATTTGCCTATTTTTCCTTCCAATTATTTCAATTTTTGCTTCAAGTATTTTGAAATTCTGTTATGAATTACATACACATTTGGGATTGTCACATCCTCTTGATTGGTTAACCCTTTTATCATTATAAACTGTCCTCTATTTCTGGTGATATTACTAGTCCTGAAGTCTACTTTGATATTAATATAGCCATTCCAACGTTCTTTTGATTAGTATTTTCATGTTTTGTCCAGCAAGAAGACTCCCAGATTCAATAATTCATTAGAAGGACACACAGGATTCAACATAGAGCTATATTCATGGCTGTAGTTTACTATAGTAAAAAGGTGCAAAGCAAAATCAGGACACAGGATGCCCTTAGTTTCTTCAGCAATGAATTATGACAACATATGTGAAATGTTTTTTTTTTTTGCCAGGGAAGCTCATTGAAGACTCAATGCCCAAGGTTTTCTTTTCTTTTCTGGCAGGGGAATTGCTCACATGGATACTCCCTGTCTAGCAGTATCAACATTCCAGACACCCAGAAGTAAGCAGTTGTTTACCATAAACCACATTGTTTGCACGAATAGTCAGGCACAGTGAGCCACTGTTATCAGTTCTGAAAATGGTATTAACACTCCCCAAATCCACATTCCCACACACCAGCCAAAGGCCAATCTTGTAAGAAGGTCCATCTAAGGATAGCAGTCTTAGGTCTTTTGTGTTAACTCTTTTCTGCACACAGGGTATATTGTTTTCTATCCTTTTATCTTTAACATATATGTGACTTTATATTTAAAGTGGCTCTCTGGTAGGCAGCATATGTTTGAATCTTACTTTTTTATCTAACTTGACAATCTCTGCCTTTTAATAGGAGTGTTTAAATCATTCAAATTAAGGATACCCTTTTCAATAAATGGTGCTGGGAAAACTGTATATCCATGTGTAGAAGAATGAAATTGGACTCCTATCTCTCACTATATACAAAATTCAATTCAAGATAGAATAAAAACTTAAACACAAGGTTCAAAACTATAAAACTATTCAAAGAAACAGGGAAAACACTTTAGGACATTGGTCTAGACAAAGATTTTATTGGTAAGACCTCAAAAGCATAGGTAATAAAACCAAAAACAGACAAATGGTACTATATTAAACTAAAAAGCTTCTACATAGCAAAGGAAACAATCAACAGAATGAAGAGACATCCTGTTGAATGGGAGAAAATATTTGCAAATATTCATCTGACAAGGGACTAATATCCAGAATATACAAGGAACTCAAACAACTCAACAGCAAAAAAACAAATAGCCCCATTAAAAAGTAAGTAAAGGAAATGAAGAGACATTACTCAAAAGAAGACATACAAATGGCTAAGAAGTATATGAAAAACTGCTTAACATCACTAATCATCAGGGAAATGTGAGTCAAAATCACAATGAGATATAATCTTATCCAGTTAGAATGGCTATTATTAAAAAGACAAAAAATAGCTGATACTAGTGAGGATATGGAGAAAAGGGAACTCTTACACACTGTTGCTGGGAATGTAAATTAGTACAACCAGTATGGAAAATAGTATGAAGATTCCTCAAAAATATAAAAATTGAACTACCATACAATTCAGCAATCCTACTCCTGGTATTCATCCAAAGGAAAGGAAATCAGTATATCAAAAGGAGACCTACACTCACATGTTTATTGCAGCACTATTTACAATAGCAAAGATATGCACTCAACCTATGTGTCCATCAGTGGACAAATGGATAAAGAAAATGTGAAATATATACACAATGAAATACTATTCAGCCATAAAAAAGAATGAAATCATATCATTTGCGGCCACATGGATGAAACTGGAGCTCATTATGTTAAGTGAAACAAGCCAGGCACAGAAAGACAAATATCGCATGTTTTCACTCATATGTAGGAGCTAAACACATCCATCTCTTGAAAGTAGAGAATAGAATTATGGTTACTAGAGACTGGGAAGGGCATGTGGGTGGGAGGAGGGAGGAAAAGAGATTGGTTAATGGGTACAAACATATAATTACATAGAAGAAATGAGTTCTAATGTTCGATAGCAGAGTAGGGTGACCATAGTTAAAAACAAGGTATTGTATATTTCAAAATAGCTAGAAGAGAGGACTTGAAATGTTTCCAACACATAGAAATGATAAATATGCAAGGTGATGGATACGCTGGATACCCTAAGTACCCTGACTTGATCATTACAGTCTATACATATAACAAAACATTATATGTACCTCATAAATATAGATAAATATTGTCTCAATAAAAAAATTCTAATGTAATTATCAATACAGTTGAGTTTGACTCTATCTTGCTGTATTTTTACTATTGATATCATCTGATCTTTTCTCCTTTTTTCTCTTTTTTTGCTTTCTTTTGAATTGAATTTTTTTTATAATCCCGTTATATTTCCACTATCATCTTATCAGCTAGACTTCTTGATTTTATTTTTTCAGTAGTTGCTCTAGTGTTTACAGCATATGTGTGTGTATTTTTTAATATATGTATGTGTATATATATATATTTATACATAAATTATCTTTATCTTATTTCAAATAATATTATGTAACTTATATGAGTATAGGAAACTTACAACAATATAGTTCTATTTCTACTCTTTTGTCCTTTGTGCTGTGGTTGTCATACATTTTACTTTCATATGTTATAAAATCCATAATATGTTATTTTTATTTTTACTCTAAATAATATCTCTGTAAAAAATTAAAAATAAGAAACATTCCTTTTTGTTCTGATAATTAACTTTATTTAAAATTCTGGAAAATAAGATATTCATGTCTGACAAGAGCAAAATGCCAAAGTTTAAAAACTCCTAGTCATTTTGATTTAACTTTAAGCAAACCCTCTGTCATTTAATTGAGCAATGTCCATGGCAAACAGTGAGTCCTTGACAGGCTATTTTTAGTACTCACCACACCCTCTTTGTTTTGATTCACCAAATATTTATAGAGATTGTGACAAGTTTCTAGCATATAAACATTTCTTTCTCATATAAAGGGTTTGTTTTCTAACTTCTCTCAACACTTTTATCCACCGTCATAGCCCTTCAGATTGTTTTATGCCAAATTATAACTCATATACTACAAATACTCAACACAAAAAATTGGACTCTCATCTTTTACTGGTTCCTCTGAAAATTTCCTAGTTTCAGTACAAGAAATTATCTAATTTAAACAGCTTAAAAAACTCTTATTTACAAACCACAGAAGCTCTATTGTGATATCCTCCTCCAAACTGTGCCAATTAGATCTTTAAATTAATTAGATTATCTTTTTAATATTTTCATTGGTACCATGTTATTATGTTTTCTCTATTTGGGGAATGATTATCAGAATGACACCTCATATTTCTTTTTACTGTTAAGTTCCAGCTTTTTGATTTATACAGGAAATGGAGAATTGTAGAAGGAGCTCTTTGTCCATGAAGGAACACATAGAACAGATATAGAACCTCTGCTCAGAAGCCTTTCAATTATGCTTATTATTGTGGTGTGATTGGATTGCTTTCCTCCTTATTACAACATCAGTGTTACTAATACAAGCTGTTAACTGACCTCTAAGTATGTAGTTAGAGTACTTTGAGTTTAATTTACCTTAACTAATTATTTTTCCTGTATAGATAGGTGATCAATTTGATATGGTGTTCATTAGTTTATGTTCAGCTTTAGTTTTTTCCTTTTTTCTATTTCTTTTCAATTTAAATGTTAGTTTTAGATACGTAAAACATATAGATTACAGCTCAAAGCTATTATAAAAGGGGAGAGGATTTTGCCATTGATATTCTCTTTAATACATACATTCCTGTCCACTTCTCCCAGGTAACCATTAGCTTCTGTGTTTCTTTTTGCAAAAATAAACAAATATATATGTGTGTGAATATGTATATATATTCTTATACACATTCTTTCTCATTTCCCCTTCCTTCTTACATGAAATGTAATGTATCACATACACTGCTCTGCATTTTGCTTTTTTTCCAGCAGTTATTTAATATTACTATTTGAGTTTCTTCATCTGTAACATGGAGAGAACACTGTGTATGAAAATTAAATAGAAGGAGGCACATGAGACACCCAAGGACCAAGGACAGTGGATCTACCTCCACATGTGTCTGTACAGCCTACTGTTGCTCCATTAGCAACACAATGGCTACAAATACTCCCATTATTAGGAATGATAGTAAGAGAAGTTAAAAACACAATAAAACAAAATACTCTCAGTAATCCTGTTAGCACTTCAGATTAAAATGTTCTTGGAGAAGTCAGGTAGATCACCCAGGATGAATAGTTTGTAGCTTTCTACTTGATTCTACAACCAAGGCCAGGCACCTTTTCCATCTGAGGCCAACTCTCAAAACTCAGGGTTGGCCCCACAGCTAGTCCTCCACAAGTAGCCATGAATCCATCCACCTACCACATGGAGATGAACAGACTCATAGCCAGGCCACAGGGAAAAGACTTGTAAAATGTATTTTCTATTTGTCCACATGTTTACCACTTCCAGTACTTTTCTTTACTTTGTATAGATACATACTTCCATCTGGATCATTCTCCCTTTCAATGAAGAACTTCCTTTAACCTTTCTTGTAGTGCAGGTCTAATGGGAATAAGTTCTCTTTCCTTTGTTTGTTATGTTTTGCCTTTGTGTTCCGAAAAATCTTTTTGCTGGGTATAAAATTCTACATTGACAGGTTTTTTTCATTCAGTATTGTTGCCCCATTGCCCCACTTTCTAATAGCTTACATTATTTGTGGCTAAAAATATGCTTTCATTCTTATCACTGTTTCTCTGTATGTTGTGTCTTTTTTCCCCTCTAGCTTCTTTTAAGATTTTTCTCCTTATAATTAGTTTTAAACAGTTTGATTATGAGGTACCTTGGAGTGGTTTCCTTTATGTTTCTTCTGCTTGAGTTTTGCTGAGCTTCCTCTATTTAATATAACAGATTTATAGTTTTCATCAAATTTGGAAAATATTTGGCCATTATTGCTTCAATTTTTTTCCTGCCTCCCCTTCTTTTCTGGGACATCAATTACACACTAATCAGACTACTTGTTTTGTCCCACACAGGTCACTGTGTTTCAACAATTATTGGAACAATTATGGAATTGAGAAAGGACTGTTGAAATCTCTGACTATAAACTTTCATTTTCTCCTTTCATTTCCATTCAGTCTTTGTTTGATATATTTTATTATTAGATGCATACATGTTTAGCATTGCTATGTCCCCTTGATGAATGAACTCTTCTATCATTATGAGATAACCATCTTTTTCCATGGCAATATTATTAGTTCTGAAGTCTACTTTGAAATTAATATGACCATTCCAATTTTCTTTTAATTAATGTCAGCATGATATATATTTTCCCATCCTTTTACTTTTAGCCTCTTTAGTTTTCATATGTAAAGTGTTTCTTATAGGCAGCTGATACATGGGTTTCACTCTTTTATCCAATTCTGGCAATCTCTATCTCATATTTAGGGAATTTAGACTACTTACATTTAATGTGAATATTAATATGGTTAGGTTTAAATCCACCACATTATTATTTGTTTTCTATTTGTCTCATCTGTTTTATGTTCCTGTTTTCCTATGTCCTGTTCTTGTAGATTGCCTAATTATTTCTTATAATTCCATTTTATCTCATTTGTTTAAATGTCCATACTACCCAAAGCAATCTCTATCAAAATTCCAAAGGCATTTTTCACAGAAATAGAAAAGTCCATTTTAAAATTTATATGGAACCACAAAAGACATCGTATAGTCAAAGCAAGTTGAGCAAAAAGAACAAAGCTGGATGCATCACACTACTCAATTTCAAAATATACTACAAAGTTATAGTAATCAAGTCAGTATAGTATTGGCATAAAAAACATATATATAAACCAATGGAACAGAATAGAGAGCTCAGAAATAAATCCGCACATTTATGATCAATTGATCTTCAACAAAAGTGCAAAGAACACACAGTGGGGAAATGATAGTCTTTTCAATAAGTGGTGTTGGGAAACCTGGATACTCACATGCAGAAGAATAAAATTGTACCATTATCTCATACCATATACAAAAAATCAATTAAAATGGATTAAAGACTTGAACATAAGATCTGAAACTATATAACTAATAGAAGAAAATATAGCTCCATGACACTGGTCTGGGCAATGATTATTTTTTATATGATCTAAAAAGCACAAGTGACAAAAGAAAAAATAGACAAATGGGGTTGCATCAAACTAAAAATCTTCCACACAGCAAAGGAAACAATTAACAGAGCAAAGAGACAATCTGTGGAATGGGAGAAAATATTTGCCAGCCATACACTGATAGATGATTAATTTCCAAAATATAAGGAACTCAAACAACAACTCAATAGCAAGAAAACAAATAACCCAATTAAAAAATGGGCATAGGATCTGAATAGACATTTCTTAAAAGAAGGCATACAAAAAGCCAACAGGTATATGAAGAAATGTTCAATATCACTAATTATCAGGGAAATGCAAATTAAAACTACAATAAGATATCACCTCACACCTGTTAGAATGTCAATTACCAAAAAGACAAAAGACAAGTGTTGGTGAGGATGTAGCTAAAAAGGAACCCTTGTATACTGTTGGTGGGAGTGTAAATTGGTACAGCCATTATGGAAAACAGTAGGGAAGTTCCTCAAAAAATTAAAAATAGAACTACCATATTATCCATCAATCCCACTTTTGGGTATGTATACAAAGGAGATGCTATCAGTATGTTGAAAAAATTTCTGACTCCTATGTTCATTGCAGCATTACTTACAATAGCCAAGACATAGAAGCAACCAAAATGTTCAACAGCAGATGTATGGATAAATAAAATGTGTGTGTGTGTGTGTGTGTGTGTGTGTATGAAATAAATTAAAGAAATCCTGTCATTTGAAACAATATGGATAAACCTGTAGGACATTATGCTATTTAAATAAGCCAGGCACAGAAAGAAAAATACTGCATGATCTCACTTATGTGTGAAATCTAAAAATGTTGACCTCACAGAAGCACAGAGTAGAATGGTGGTTGCCAAAGGATGGAAGGTGAGGAGGAAATGGGGAGGTGTTTGTCAAAGAGTGCAGTTTCAGTTATGCAGGGTGAATAAGTTCTGGAGATCTAATGTACAGCGTAGTGACTATAATTAATAATACTGTATTGTATACTTGAAAATTGCTAAGAGAGTAGCACTTACATGCTCTCACCACAAAAAAAGACAACTGTGAAATGATGGATGTGTTCATTAGTCTGATTGTGATAATCATTTCACAATGTATAACTATGTCAAAAAAATTATATTGTATATCTTAAGTATATACTCTTCTTATTTGTTATTTATACCTCAATAAAGCTGGAAAAAAGCTAAAATTAGTAAACTAGAAAAAGGCAAATATGGTTTAATATTGAACAAATACATTGACAAATCTATTGCTTCATGTTATATATTTTAGAAATTTTTATATACATTATGTAAATGTTTACCTATTAAATATGTATTAATACTTATTAAATATTTTTAAATAAGGGATTTAACACAGGGTGAAAAAGAATAGTATGTTGACAGGTTTTTTGCTTTGTTTTCTTCTGTTGTTTTAGTACTTTTTAGATGTTGCTCTACTATTTTCTCACTTGCACTGTTTCAGATGAGAAATGTGCTATAATTTTCACCTTTGTTTCTCTGTACATTAGGTGTCTTTTTTCCCTCTTGCTGCTTCAAGAGTTTTTCTTTACCACCAGCTTTAAGCAAATTTGAGTATAATATGCCTTAGTTTTCTTCACATTTCTTGTACTTGGAGCTCATTGAGTGTTTTGGAATTTTAGTGTGAGTTTTTATTTTTCATCAACTCTGAAAAAATTTAGGGTATTATACTTCAAATATTTTTTCTGTTCTCTTCTCCTTTGGAGATTTCAATTACACATATATTAGGCCATGTGAAATTGTTCCAGAGTTCACTGATTCTCTGTTCATTGTTTTTTATCCTTTTTTGATCTGTTTTTTTGTTTTGTTTTGTTTTTTTTGTTTTGTTTGAGATAAGAGTCTTGCTCTGTCACCCTGGCTAGAGTGCAGTGGCATGATCATAGCTCACAGCAACCTCAAACTCCTGGACTCCAGCAATCTTCCTGCGTCAGCCTCCTGAGTAGTTGGGACTACAGGCACATACCATCACACCCGGCTAATTTTTTCTATTTTTAGTAGAGACGTGTTCACTTGTTCAGGCTGGTCTTGAACTCCTGACCTCAAGTGATCCTCCTGCTTCATCCTCCCAGAGTGCTAGGATTACAGGCATGAGCCACCATGCCTGGCCCTTTTATTCTTTTTTTTTTTTCTGTGTATGTTTCGTTTTAGGCAGTTTCTATTGCTATGTCTTCAGGTTCACTAAACTTTTCTTCTGCAGCATTAATCCTATCCTGTGTATTTTTCATCTCAGACATGGTAGTTTTCATCTCTTCAATTCATATATATATATATATATATACACACATACATATATATACACACACACACATTTTATATCTACCATGTATCTACTTACTATGCTTAATCTTCATTTTCCTGAACACATGAAATGCAGCTATAATTACTATCTTTATGTACTTGGCTACTGATTATATCATCTGTGTCATTTTGTGGTCAGTTTCTATTGATAATTTTTTTCTTATTATGGGTCATATTTTCCTGCTCTTTTGTACACCTAGTAATTTTTCAATAGGATACCAGCATTGTGAATTTTACCTTTTTGGGTGTTGGACACTTTTGTATTCATATTCCTATCAGTATTTTTGAGTTTTATTAGAAATTTAATTAAGATACTTGGGACTAGTTTGATTCTTTCAGATTTTATTTTTAAGTTTTCAAAGGAGGGGCCAGAGCAGAATTTGGTCTAGGGCTAACTTTTTCCCTACTACTGAGGCAAAAACCAATGCCCAACAAATTATGAACTCTTCCTTGCTTAGTGTGAGCTCCAGAGATTGTGCCCTCTAATCCTTTCAGGTGATTCCTTGCTTAACTTTGGGTCATTTTCTCTCACACATGTGCTGATATATCCTCAGCTGAAGACTTATGGGGGATCCTTTAAAGATTTCCAGAGTTCTTTCTTTTTGCAGCTCTTTCTTCTCTGATACCTTGTCCTGCAAACTCTAGCTACCTTGGTCTCTCAAAAATCCAGCTTCGTTTCCTCAACCCAGGGAGACCAGCTGATTCCACCTGAGTGTCCCCTCCCTGTGCTGACACCTGGAAATTCTCTTCTGGCAGTATGCTCAGGCAGTTGTAGGGTTCCCCTCATTCATTTCCAGTGTCTCAGGGATCACCATCCTTTGTTGTCTGATGTTCAATATCTTGAAAATGGGTATTCCATATATTTTGTGCAGATTTTAAGTTATATTGACAAAGAGTCGCAGTCCATTATTTCATCTCGTCTGGCAGCAGGAGTCTTCAGAGTTACCAAATTACAGAAATGCCAAAGATTTAGCCTCATGTTAAATGTGGATGCAAAAGAACGTACCATATTGTTCATTTTAAGGCAGTCATGCTTAAATGTTTTTACATTGTGGATCCTCTGGGCATCTTGCAAAACCTATGGGTAGCATCTCAAAACGTTTTGAAATCCACAAGGCAAAATACAGAGAATTACAGAAGAAATCATTATAGTGGATATAGTTATCAGAATATTTTTCCGAGTGAATTTGCGCTATAGTAATAGATGTGCTTCTTAATTAATGCATTAAATAACAAGACCCAACAGTGGCTCTAATAAGCTCTGTATTTTCAAGTAGCAATGAGCATAAATAATATTCTGAGATATGTGCAACTATGCTACTGTGATTTGAATATATCCATACTTTCTATTGGAGACGATGTCAAGGTACTATTATTAACATTGTTGTTTGCTGCAAACATACATTACAGAAGGCAATGCTGAATTTTCATCAGAGGTTAGCACAATAAACATACTGACTGCTTTCTCATCCAAGTTCAAGAACCCCTGAATTCCATCCATGGACCCCTGGAAGGTCTGTGAATCCAGGATAAAAAATCCCTATTTTAATGAATGGAAACTGGACCGCCTGGGAGTTGTGAATTGTACACAATTGGCTAAGCTTGTGAACTGGCAATGATTTGATTTAAATCTACTCTGAGAATGTGAGATGCTATGGGGGTAGTTTTGGTGCAGAGGGGGGAAAATAGTATTTACAGAACAAATGGGAGTGTCCTTTGTGCCAAGATGGGTCTCCCCACTGTGGTTCCCAGAGCAAGGAAGTTTGCCCCCAATGCTGAGGAGTCCACCTGTCAAATGGCTTCTTTCCCAACTCCCTGTCTGAATCTCAAGACTTGTCACTCCAAACTGACAAACTGGGCAGGTCTGCGGTCTATTTTTGCCTCTGGTCCTTTGGCCAGGACACACACTCTTGCATTTGTGAATATACAGTTCTGTTCCTATCCAGTGTGTCCCAACCAGAAAGTCACTGTAATTTTTAGTTTTGTTCCCATACTCCCTCCAAATGTCATTAGTCATATCCTCCTTCCCATTTCTGCCTTGAATAGGCAGTCATTATGCTGAAGCCAGGCTTGTTTCAGAATTCCATGAGAACCACAGTGTCAGGCCGTGACAACTCTGGGGCTGGAAATGGAAAAGGCTGTGATCTGGGGTTGGCTGGCACAGTCCCCGTGAGTCATTATGGAAACACTGTCCCCGGATGCTGCTGAGAGGACTGGGTTGCTGGTGAGTCCATCTGTCAGATGAGATCCTGACCCCCTGACATCTTAAAGTGTTCCATAATATGTGGGATGTTGGGCCTTCCGTCTGGTATCCTGGCTACATTAAAATTTGGGTTGTTTTATTCTATTTTTGGTTCCCATGCAGTTTCCAATGTGTTAAAAAATGTTTTTTTTCAGATTACAAAAATAATACATATTCATTGTACAGAAATTGCAAGAGGCAGAAAAACATGAAGAAGAAAATTCTCCCACCCAGAGATATATAATATAATAGATTTATTACAGGAAACGCATTGCATTTCCTTTCAGATGCTATTTGGATTACAGCATATATAATAACTTTTGTAAGCTGTGTTTTTAAAAACTGTAACACTATAACTCACATAGTCTGCATTATAAAAAGCATAAAATTATGTCATTTTTGCCCTAGAGGAGACCTTATATAAGAGCATCTAGACCAACACACTCTTTGTAAAAATGAGGAAACTGAAATCCCAAAAGGGTAAGTAATTTGCCCAGGGCTCCCCAGCTCACGAGCCACAGAGACAGGAATGGCAGTCTGGGTTCTTGTCTCAACACCTCGCAGCCCAAGAGCTGCCCATGCGCCATGCACCATACATGTTCATCTTCAGACAAGAGCTGAAATGTCTCTGCACTCTCTGCCTCTTGACCCAGAGGAAACGTAGATGAGTTCCCAAGCTTACTGAATAGGAAATGTGCCCCTGCTTTAGACCTTGGGTTAAAGAGCTCTTTAACATCTTTGAAATTTTCATTCCCTAAGGGGAAGTATAAAATTTGAGGAAAAACAAAAGATTCTTTCCCATGCAAAAATTATTTTTGATTATCATTTGGAAAAGAAAAATAGGTATCACTAACAACTTAATGACTAAATGTACCTGCCTTTATATTTAATAATGGTTACTTAGTAAAGTTTGTAAACCTATGGAGTATGTGTATTTCTAAGAAATGCAAATTCACCTTAGAAAGTAAGGAAGCCACATAGTATAGTACGGTATAGTATTTAGCATGGTTTGGTGTATAGTGTAGTATGATGTATAGTATTGATAGTTTGCATATAAAAATGAATATGTACTTCAGAGTTAGGTGGTCTTGGATTTAAATCCTGTCTCGGCACCTTCTTGGCTGTGTGATCTTGGGAACTGAGCTTCTGTGAGCTTTATTTATTACCTGTAAAATGAACATAATAATAGCAGTTATCCCAAGATGTAGGTATAATAAATTTTTAAAAATGCCTTGCCATTTTCTTTCTAGAGGAAAGTAGAAAAAAGGTAAGGGATGAATTTCTGAATTGGTGATTATGATATTTTCTACTGATCATTTGTATTACTATACCAAAGGGTTGTGATCAGACGGACAGAAATAAGACCTCCCCCTAAGTATTGGTGCCGATTCTGAAAGAAGGAACCGCTGAGAGACAGACTGCCACCCCAATTGGTGTGTATTCACTCTTTCACTCTTATCATTCTATTATTTTTTACAAATAAAAAACAAATCTATAAAAATTACATAATCAAATATTTCAGTTAAATTGAAATATTGAGTATCATAGATAATAATACGTTTTTCAGAACATACAGGGACACTGACAACAGGATGTTTTAACTTCAAGGACAAAAAATACAGTCAGACTTCAAGTAGGAACATGGTTGAATAAATCAACATCTTTCACCTGGTCCTCCAGAGAATCCTACAAAAGCAGCAAGGAGAATGATAAAAGCCCTATACGCTCCATTTTCAGTGAAACCAAGGTAGCTAGATATTATATACAGATTGCAAAATAGATGCAAGGAATGTCAAAACAGCTGATATTAGGCGAAAGCTATAAGAAGAATATGTAGAAAAAAGGCTAAGATAGTAGCTAAATGGCCCAGGGTGAGGGCTGGGGGAGCAGAGCTGAAAGCATCAATAAAAATAGGTGAGAAGCTCTCCTTCAAGTGTAAATGTATATCTTCTGCTTTCAGTAGTAATAACAAGAATGGTAGAAAGTAAGACTGGCAGCAGAAACACTCTTGGACCTGATCTGATTCAAAGAAGCAGAAGAGGTCGGGCTACTCAAAGAATCACAAGGGTGAGCCATATTTGCAGGAAGCCGTCTATCTCTGTGGCAGCCGAGAAGAAGACAGTCTATGAGTTGTGAAGTTCAGAAGGTTATACTGGCCCAAACCTCCTCTCCATACCATCCTCTGCCAGAAACCTCTTGATCCAGGAAAATCCAAGTCATTCAAAAATGAATAAATAAAAAAGAATTACCAAAATCCCAATGCAAAGATATTAGTTTTTTTATTGTGGAAAAATCAGCAAGACTTACCAAGAAATAAAGAATACTTATCAGAAAAACACTATCATCATGAAGCAAATAAAAATGGTGACCAATATGTTGCCATGAAATTAAAAAATGAATGAAGAAATTGCCTCTAAGAGTAAAACCACAAAGCAAAAATAAAAATTAAAAAATAAAAATCCCAGGAAAGAGGTGAAAAGACAATAGGAGGAAATGATTGATACACTTGAAGTTACACTTGAAGAACTCAGGAAAGAAGTAGAAAAAAACCTACCAAAAGCACCATAAAAATTAAGATAAAATTTAAAGGAACACAAGGGAGAAGACACAGTACAGACAAAAACACTAAAAATGAGAAAGATGAACAGATGAAATGGAAGTAAAGTTTTTCAGTAATTCAGTTAAATTTTCATTAATTTGATTAAAGGTATGTGATACTTACCAGAACTGTTCTGGTTTTCCAATATGTCTGATTTTTCCTCTTTCCAAGCACAACATATGAAACTAGAGAGATTTACTGTCATTGTGAAAAAAAAATTGTGAGGCTCCTATTTTGCACTATAATAAGAAATTAATTTTGGACAGATTAAAGAACAAAGTGAGACCAGTAAATATTTAGGAGAAAGTGTAGGAAAATATGTTTATAACTTCTGAAGGTTTTCTTAAGCAGCATCCATACTCAAGAATCTATACCAAAAAATGATTGATATAGTTGGCCACATAAAAGTGTATTCCTTCTGTACTACAAGAGAAAGTATTCGAAAGTCAAAACATAAGGATAGACTGGAGAGGGGGAGAGAACGGGGAGTTGTTTGCTAAAGACTACAAAGTTTCAGTTTTTCACAGGAGAAATAACTTTTTGAGATCTACTGTACATCAGGATGACTATAGTCAATCATAATGTATTATGTATTTCAAAATTGCTAAGAGAGTAAATTTCTAATGTCTCACCACCAAAAATGATAAGAAAGTGAGGTGATTAATATGCCAATTAGCTTGATTTAATCTTTCCATATTGTATACCTATATCAAAACATCACATTGTATTCTATAAATATATACAATTATGATCCATCTATTAAAAATAATATTAATAAAAAAGGATAGACTGAGAGAAAATATTTCAACAGAAAAAGGATTGTGACCTAGACCAAACCTGTCCAATAGAACTTTCTTTGATGATGGAAATATTCTTTCTTTGCACTACTCGTTTAGGACGATCACTAGCTACATGTAGCTATTGATTCAGTGTGATTGAGGAACTGAATTTTAAATTTTATTTAACTAATTTAAATTTAGATTGACAAATAGGGCTAGTAGTGACACATCTTGGACAATGCTGATCTAGAATAATAAAGAACTCTTATATGTGGTGCTTGTTTTTCCATTCTTGAGATACTTCACTTAGTAGAATGGGTTCCAGCTGTATCCAGGAGTATACAAGAGATGCTATATCACCATTGTTTCTTAAAGCCAAATAGTACTCCATGGTATACATATACCACATTTTGTTGATCCACTCATGTATTGATGGGCACCTGGGTTGTTTCCACAAGTTTGCAATTGTGAACTGTGCTGCTATAAACATTAGAGTGCAGGTGTCCCTTTTGTAGAGTGCCATTTGATCTTTTGGGTATATGTCGAAGACTGAAACAGGACCCACACCTTTCACCTCTCACAAAAATCAACTCACGCTGGGTAACAGACTTGAACCTTAGGTGTGAAACTATTAGAATTCTGGAGGAAAACATTGGAAATACTCTTCTAGACATTGGTCTAGGCAAAGAATTTATGAAGAAGACTCCAAAGGCAATCGCAGCAGCAACACAAATAAACAAATGGGACCTGATCAAATTAAAAAGCTGTGCAGACACAGCCAAAGAAACTGTCAAGAGAGCAAACAGACGACCCACAAAATGGAAGAAAATTTTAGCAAGCTACACATCCGACAAAGGGCTGATAACTAGAATCTATTTAGAACTCAGGAAAATCAACAAAGAAAAATCAAACAACTTTATCAAAAAGTGGGCAAAGGACATGAACAGAAATTTTTCAAAAGAAGACAGAATAATGGCCAACAAACATATGAAAAAATGCTCAACATCTCTAATCATCAGGGAAATGCAAATCAAAACTGCAATGAGATATCACTTAT